>JADRCC010223849.1:0-21135 GCA_019843855.1 Hylomyscus alleni
ATAATACATAGAAATGCATCTATACAGCTCTGCATGGGGAAAGACCCTTCCACATGTCTATTATAGGATAATGAGTCTGTCCTACAGATTTCCTAAGTCTAGGACTAAAGTGGCTTTGAGGAGTTCTTAGAGAAGAGTTCTCCAGGAGCTCTGTGGACTCCACACTCCACTGTGTCGTCTGAGCTGCCAAGGCTTGCCATTCAGATTAGCAGCATGATAACAAGCAACAAATAGAGTTTGTTTCCCAAACAAACTTTAAACTCTTAAAATACATTTGCACTGAACTGCAGTGTATTCCAATGTAAAGTCAAAAATACAAATATACTCCATTTTATTTTGTTTCTCTTAGCTACCTTAATGACTTAGATAGAATCACAGCCCCTGGGTACGTGCCAAACGAACAAGACGTTCTACATTCCCGGGTGAAAACCACTGGTATCATTGAAACTCAGTTCTCCTTTAAAGACCTGAACTTCAGGTATGTACAAACCAGCCTTCTAAGTGTGGGTGGAGCATGCTTTCAGCTCAGGATTTCACATGGAGTCAAGTGCAGTGATTTTGGAATTAGCTGACTAGACCCCCTTAACTGACACGACTCCACCCTTTCCCATTCATGCTGTCCACCCCGTCCTACTCTGAGCCTGTCCTTCCTTCTAGGCTCCATTTCTCAAACAAGTGGTAGGCCCATTCTATTTCCTAATACTTGAAAGTGACATTTTACTTTGAGTGTTTTTTTTTTTTTAATAAAACATATTTAAATCGCCTTTTAGCAACAGGTGTCAGGGATACTATTTCGTTTGCCTGCTTACTTCTCTATTTGCTTGAACTATTCCTTAAATTTACCTTAGCTTAAAATGCAAATAATTAAAATGCTGTTATTTGAATGTGATTCTATTTAGAAGAAGCAGGTTTCATCAGCCTGGTTTTTGGTATGGAAATGAGTGTCCTATTGATTTTGCAATTGCATTGAATTCTCATTCAAGTAACTCCTTGAAACTCTACTATCAAATCCTCTTTAGATTTACTAAGAAAGGTAAACCATAATACAGTTCGATTACATCTCTTGGTTTTCAAGAGCTTTCCCATTTTCCCCCTGAGGTAGGGCAATTTATTTGTTCCCATTTATACAAAGCGTAACACAGTTTCCTATGGATTTGGGATGAGGTGGAATATAGCAGATTCCAACTAAACATGTTAGTAATGAAAACATGCTAAAACTACATAAGAAAAAACAGGGTTGATTATGCCAGAAAATAATGGAAATGTATTCAAAGAATTAAAAAAAAAAAACCCTGGAGAACAGTAGACATGAATTATTTATAGTCCTTATGAGAAAAAAATGTAAGTAAATGCTAATTAGCCAATATCCTCAACTCAGTTTAAGGGGAGTAAAAATTTTGAAAGGCTGCAAAGTGTCAGAATTGGTTATTATTAGCTAGCTAATTAAAACAGCTATTATACAGGATATTTTCAAATGATATGCAAGTAATGTCTTCTAAATTCGTACTAAATTTCAGGCCTACGAATAGTTAATTTTCTGGAAAATTGGTCAAATATCAAAGCAGGGCAAAGGGTCACAGAGAATGAAGTCAACGCTCCCCTGGCAAACTCCAACAAATTCTCCTCAGTTCTAGCTCAGCTTCGTGGCAGCCAGATGATCTTTGCCCCAGTTTCTGAAGGTTTCCTTTGGGAGCCAAGTCCACAGCTGCTCCTGCCTGTCTCCCTCTGCCATGCCAAGGACCTTTTCACATACTTCCTTTTCTGTCTTGCTCTCTTTCTTCTTTTCTTCTAGTTCCTATGGCACAGGCTAGAATTGCTCTTGCCTTGAGGCTAGTCATGCCAAATATACCTTCGTTGGATCTCCAGGAAACAGCAGCAGCAGCTATGGATCTCTTAGCTAGCACACTTATGATAAAGGTTGGATCAAGTTAATGGTTAGCACAGAGTCAGTGTCCTGATGCTATCTGTCTTACATAAGTGATTGGAATGTCCTCAGACCCAGGTTATTTGAACCAGACAGCAGTTTTGGCAATTATGCCACCTGCTAGATATCACAAACCTCCCAGTGCTGGCACTACCCACCACACTGACTTTCTGTCTTAACAAGGGACTCCTGAATTAGGTGGTTCTCTAGTCTACTGTTCCAGGCACAAGGATATTTACCCTTGCTGTACTCTTTACTTAAGGTGGTTTTGCTCCTTTTTATTGTAAAGATTAAAAAAAAAAAAAAAAAAAAAAAGAATCTCTTCCCTCAGAGCCTTGGCCTTCCATCTGTTTTCTGGCTATATGATGTTGTCTCACTCTAACAGGCAACAGTGTTTAAGGAAGGGCTTTCCAATGCACTAGGGCAAACGAATAATGAAGGATCAAAGCTAATTTGTGGTTATTGATTTCTCTGGTGTAAATACGTCCTCCAACTGACAGTTTCAAGCTACTAGTGTTATATTACACATGCAAAGTGAACGGGGACAGTCAAACAAACAGCTGTCTCCACCATTCTGGAAGCCTCTGGTTTCCAAATTAATACACCAAACTTGTTTCCTCTTTTTCTCCTTGTTACCAGTTCATAATTTCCCTGCTACTTTTTCATTTCCCCTTTTTGTTCCCATTTCTAATTTATGAACTCTCAACCTTAGAAAGTCAGGGCCCATATGTGATTTTTGATCTACTGCCAGTGCTTACTCTAGAGATTAGCCAGGGGAAGCAAATGGTTAGCTTTAGTTGACTTCGCAATAATATCACATGAAGCAGCATATATACAAAATTGTTGCATGTGACATGATAAGCTGGGTGGTGCTACATTTATGTATGATAAAGAATCAAGAAACAAAAGTTGGGAACAAATCTCCAAATAGCATGCAAAGAAATGCTGAGGTTGTCATCAAAATGTACGTAGTCCTTGTTTATAAGGAGTGTATCTTTGCATGATGTCATTGATGGCTGTTAGATAGATTGGTATGGAAAGCATTCTTTTCTTCAAGAGCAAATGTTACATATAGTTAGTAGTCTTTCATAATCCCTCTCAGAGAAAAATGATAGGCGAGAAAAAGCTACAGCTTATTGAAGAATTTTAATCTCTATTCACATCAATTGATATATAATGAATATTTAATACATTCTTAAAGTTTAACCATCTTTCTTTCAAGTACTGAGTAGAATGATCCAAGTTCCATAGAACGTATAACATTTTGAATTTCAAAGTTAAATATAAAAATAATGTGCCTTTGGATTTCACTGCAGCAATTGCCCAGGTGTTAAAATCCATTCCGTTACCTTTACCATTGATTTGTATTAGCATAGCACAAGTCATTCTAAGACTATTTAAAACTAAAGAGTTAATTTACATTAGTTAATTTACATACAGATAGAGAACTCTAGAATTTTAAATAGGAATGAATACCAAATGAAAGTTCTTTCTGCTAAAGTCATCTCCATGCTTCCTATAATTTAATGGAAATTATTCTAGAGTTCTTCTCAAGCCGGAGTGCCAACTGTCGAGCTGATAAGACAACTTATCTGAAGAGTTCTTATCAAAGCAGAGAATTCTAAAGGACAATCTGACCACTGATGTTTACAGATGTTCAAGTTGCTATGTCCTTGGGAAATAAAATGCAAATCTAAGCCCTTTTGCGGAGTAATTCCCCATACTTAAGTGGCTTAGGAACAAATCTAAACTGTGTTATCAATTGTAAAATGTCATTTTCTCCTTAAATGATCTACAATTAAAGAACTGAAAGCACGCTGCATAAGAACCATAAAGGCTGGAAACTTCAATATAGAGCTAAAAACTTGTAAATTTGGCAGTTAAACTGCTCTCACTAATTTGAGCAGAGCTGTGATTTGAAAAAAAAAAAAAGGCAGTTTTCCTAAAATATAAAGTGGAATTCTATTCCCTGTGTTCATTTCCAAGTGTATGAGTACTTAGCTAGTAAAGTCCCAGTTTATATTCGTTATTCTCTATTAGAACTCATATAATGTTAACTTACATATGGTACATATTAGTTACATATGTGGTCACGATTAATGTTACCAATATAATATAAGATTGAATTGGATTATTTGTTTGCTTTGTATAAAACTTAGGGGCTTCAACGTACTAGATAGGTTCCCCTACTGCTGAACTGTTCTCTTAACCCTTGATTTTGAGATAAGTACCATTAGACTGGCCATGAACTCACAAAATAGCCTAAATTAGCTTCAAATTATCAGCCTTCTGCCTCTCTCTCCTAAGTGTTGAGATTACGTGTATGTACCAATATGCACAACCTAGAATTTATTTTAATGACTTCATAATTTTAAATTATAAGGCAGAAGTTTTTTATTGAAAATAGTTTTTTCTTACAATATATCCTAATTATTCATCATTTAAAATTATAGTGCACATAACAAATGGCATTTGTAATTATGGCAATTTTTGAACTGGGCTTACTTTTGGCTCTAAATCTTTTTGATTATTTTTTAATGTCAAGACTAATTAAGGGATTTAGACATATTTCTATGCATGCCCTTGGTCTCAGTTAATATCTATTCTTCTCTGTTTTCAAAACAGAGCTAGAATAAGAAGTATGCAGATCATTTTACTGTAGTTGCATAATGATAGCACATGTTCAGCAACTCACATTCTCACATGTAACTATCCGAAGACTTTAAACCAATTTTGACTTAGTCAGCATCTTCAACAAATCTCATTTAACAAAATAGTTCAAAACAAATTCCTGCTATGATCAGCACTTGTTTTGTTATATGGCCATAGGGTAGAAAACGTTAGACAGAGTACCTTTTCAGAGACCCAGGTCTACAAGAGCAGTGAAACCATCTACCACGAATGAGTTACAGAAGCATTGCCAGTGAGTGGCTCTTATCGATTATATAATGGTTTTTCAGAGATTGTAATAGTTGAACTATTCATATTAATTTATTATAATGTGAAACATAAGTACTTTTGTGCCATCAAATATTTAGCCAACTATTTGACGTAAATTCTTAAAATTCAACAGCCTTCCAACTGATTAAATAGAACCATAAAACACAACTATTTAGTCAGCTGTTTAACCCAGTCATAGGACTCTGGTGACTTGCCCTATGTTAATATCATGGACAATTTAACACATAATCAATATTTGGATATTACTTAAAAGCCCTGCTTGTTAATTTTTATCTATAACCTAATCAATAATTTAAAATATTTCTTTGAATTTTCAGAATCCTAATTTTAACCAACAGGAGTTTGAAAATGTTTATAAACCCTTATTAAAAATTAACTAAATAACCTCCCCCAAAATCTAAAATTAGTACTTCAACTTACATGTAACATTTCGAAAGTCTCATAGTGGGAGCTAAAGCTACCCATGCATGACCATACCTATCAGTCTAAACCATCAGGCAGTGACTAGAGATGTTTTTTGTTTTTTTGTTTTTTTACAGAATGGTCATGGAGTGTGTGTGTGTGGGGGGGGGGCAATCAATTATTTAAGTAAAACTTTTTGCTAGCTTTGGCTAATTTGAAAAGGTTACATTAATTTATACCTCTGTAAAACAGATTTCAACTTGAATTTTTATAAGAAGCTAAAATTAAATATGTGAGAAATAAACCACTATAATAACAGAGAAACAAGACTTAACTTTTCATAAAACTAATGCGATGTTCAGGGGAATCAGCATAAAAGCAACTCTTTGGACCTTGATCTCATTTGCTAATGAACATTTAAGTTCAACAATGACAGATGGCGTAGAGAAATGTGCAGTGATCTCTGGCCCCTGGTTTCTGTGTCCTTCTGTACAGAAAACATTCTGTGATTCATGTGAGTCATAAATGGCAAGATCATAAACATTCGCTCGAAGATGGACTTTAGAAAGCTTTTTGTCACTAGGACAAAGACTGAGTGATCTTTAGCCCCCATTTCTTGAAAGAAAGCTAAGATCATTAAAGCTAAGATCATCATTTATGGGTATATGTTTATACCCATAAACATGTTCAGCTGTTCAATACTGCAAACAGAATTTAGGGCATGTTCTCTAAGTTCCATGTTCTTATAGTGAATTTAGTCAAAAATGAATACTTAAAAATACTTTTAAAAAATCTTAGCTCATGCTCGCTTTGGCAGCACATATACTAAAATTGGAACGATACAGAGATTAGTATGGTCCCTGCCCAAGGATGAAATGCAAATTTGTGAAGAGTTCCATATTTTTAATACCCATGGAAGGAGTTGTAGAGAGTAACTGTGGAGCAGAGACTGAAAGAAGGACAATTCAGAGACTGCTCCACCTGGGAATCCTTCCCGTATTCAATCATCAAATCTAGATACTATTGTGGATGTCAGCAAGTGCTGGATGACAGAAGCCTGATATAGCTGTCTCCAGAGAGGCTCAGAAAGTACCCGACTAATACAGAAGTAGAGGCTTGCAGTCATCCATTGGACTGAGTACAATGGAGCTCCCAATGAAGGAGCTAGAGAAAAGACCCAAGGAAGTGTTTGCAGCTCCTTAGGACAAACAACAATATGAACTAACTAGTATCCTCAGAGCTCCCAGGGACTAAAACTCCAACCAAAGAGTACAAATGGGGGGACTCATGGCTCCAGCAGCATGCATATAGCAGAGGATGGCCAAGTCCGTCATCAATGGGAAGAGAGGACCTTGGCCCTGTGAAGGTTCTATGCCCCAGTGTAGGGGAATGGCAGGGCCAGTAAGCAGGAGGGGGTGTGATGGTAAGCAGGGGGAGCGGGAGGGAACAGGGGATTGTTTTAGTTTTGGGTTTTTATTTTATTTTATTTTATTTTATTTTTTTGGAGGGGAACCTGGGAAAGGAGATATTGTAAATAAAGAAAACATCTAATAAAAAAAATCTAAGCTCAACTCTTCAAAGGCTCAGTTTTTAGCTGCCAGAATATTATTTTCCTTTCTGACACAAAGAGCTATTTTCATGAACAAAGTAAACTATAGCTATTAATTTGTTTCTCAAGGCGAGTGCACAATTCAAATATGGCATTTATCAAGTTCAAGGTATTGTCACTACAGTTATGTCTCTCCACCGCTTATATTTACTCGAAGAGAAGGACTCCCTCTTATACCTGTCATGAGTTACTAGTCAGCTGCAAGGTGGCCGGATCTCCAGAGAAGGTCAGGACCTAGCCAATGAGGTAACCGGGCTTCCATTTACCTTGATCATCACTTCAGACTCTTTGCTGGCTTCAGATTGGAGTTGAGCCCCCTTGAGATCATTGTGGTAATGAATGTGAAGGAATATATGTATAGAAAATAAGTATGCAAGAAGGGTGTGAAGTGCCTTTGTGCTAATTCTGGTACATTTATGCCCTCCATAAAATTCCTTTCAGTACTCTCATATCTTTGTCATTCTTATTAGCATTTCACTTAGAATAGAATCTGTCCCAAACATAAAACAAGATGAAACTACTTTGCAAGAAATCATATTATTTTCCCTATTGTAAAATACTGGGTCACCTGCAATTGAGTAGAGCAGGGGTTTGTTTTGTTTTGTTTTGTTTTTAGCTACAACTGAAAGAGAAAGTTTTACTAAGAATTTAAAGATTAGAAGGCATTTAGATTGAAAACAGGATGTGAGTTAAGGAAGAAGGGTAATTCAGAATAGATAGTGATTGAGCATAAAAGCTTGTTAAAAGAGATAAAAGTAAATGCTCCAGCAAATCCAAGGCCTGCTAGTGGATAAAATTTAACCATTATGTCCTTGACTCCCAATCAAGATGCTCTTCCTGTAAAAAGACACACTGTTCTCTCCTCAAAATCCAATCTCCTTTTCATGTGATTACATATCCTGTGCCCAATATCACTTAGTTTTCCACTAAGCAGTCATTGGAGAGATGATTAGAGCCCAAGAATAATCTAGAACTATGGATGTATCTATCTTTTCAAATCTGGTGGATATGAGCAAGAGTAGCAGCTGGACTGGAAAAGCCCCCTGTGAACATTATCTCAGAGATGGACTTTCCAGAGTCCAAGTTAAGGCACTGTCTCAGGCACAACATTCCACTCCTTGGATAAGATCCTAGACTGTAAATAGGCTAACAAATAACAAAGTGGAGAACATGTGTATCACCTGGAATCCAGAAGTTCTACTTCATTGCTATTGAAAGATGGGGAAACAGCTCAGAAGAAATTTCAACAATGAAAAAAAACTGCTGTATGATCTTGAGAGAGATAACTAGAGACCATTCCAGCTAGCTCCACGTACTAGAATGAGTTAGGGACCTTTAATATACTATATAGTTTTATATATAAGTAGAGAATATCACACAAATGAGGCTATTATTTAGCACAGAGCCTAAAATATAGCAGACTCAGAACTGTTAAATGAATGACAACCTTGAACAAGTTACCTGAACACATCTGGAAAGTAAGAAAAACAGCTATAAATTTCTTGTAAGTTCCTCCTTCTGGGGTTCCAAGTCAAAGATTCTTCTATATGCTCAAGAGTGTAGCACAGTAGGAGTTTGTTTGGGACATTTGCCCCAGAGTTGATAACTTTGTTCTTATCTTTTGCATATATTTTCCAACTTGTAGTTAAACTTTAGACTTTTTGAATTTTCCCCTTTTATCAGTAGATACATTTTAGCTTCGTTTATCTGTTCTTTCCTGGGTTAACATGAGAAATATGAAGTACAAAGTAATATTTTTTTTTCTTTAGCTAGCTTCTCATTATATAGATTGTGTGGTCTTGAGTTTGCTCTGATTCTTCTGTTTCTGCCTCCAGAATACTGGGATTATAGGCCTGCTTTTATTACACTACCCAAAGCATTATACTTCTAATTGTCTTCATGGAATTCGTTGACTGACATTTGTTAGGCTAAGGATGATCACCTTCTAGGTCTATACATCCCAGATGCTTTCACTTATTATCATCTCCATCTCAAATATGATATAACTTAGTTTCAATCTTATCAGATATATTTTCTGTCCTCAGTTTAAAGTGGCCTTAGTAACATAAAAAACAAATAAACAATGTCAATCTTCCATACAAACTATTTATTATGTCCTACTCCACACTGCAATGACTGCAATATAAAATCTAAGATTCCTATGAGTCAGTTACTCTAAAGGTAGCCAACCACGAGCAGCTCATTGAGACTCCTTCAATCCTCTGTTTTTGCTTATCCCCAGATGTTTCCCTAGACACTTGCCAAAACTCAATTCCTCATTTTCTTAGATTTTCAGACCATTGACATTTTTTTGTAATTAGTCATCAGTGCATTGTAGTTTATAACCCTTCCCTACTACCTACACTCAACTAATGACAGATTGGAAGCTCTGAAAGCTAAGTCTTTTGGTGACTGGTATTACAAACATTTAATAACCTTTGATTAATCAGACAATGAATAACTGAGAAATTAAGTCATGTGGCTCAATTTTTTGCTCTTGTATTTAAAAACTTAACTTGCTTTTTGCAGTCACCTCGCACCTAGATACTTTCACATGTGCTTGTCATAAAAGTTGTTCATTCATTTCATCAACATGGTCTCTGTTCAATTATTTAGCAAATGTTTATTACATTTGTACTGTGTGCCAGGCATACTGCTGGGCAATGTAAATGAAACAATTTCTAACATAAACCGCCTGCCTCACAAGGCTGCTACTCTATTAAACATAGTAAATGCTAAACACAAGAGCCATCTTTTTTATGGTTTGGTATGGCTCTCCTAAAGTGACAGTGGTTCCATATAAAGTAAGTAGAAATGAAGAGAGAGAATTTGTGAAGCCTCTCAGAAAGCCTCCTCTGTGGACGAGACACTGATGACAAACATGAAAGGTGAGAGAGAAGTAATGAACAGCAGAAGAAAAAAAAGAAGAAGAAGCCTGGTATGAGGCCACATACCTGTACGATGTCATACAACTGTATGATGTCACACATCTGTGTGATGCCACATACCTGTGATCCTATATCCTGTAACATGAAAGCAGAAAGAAGGGACACCCTCAGCTTTATAATGAGTTCATGGCTACTCTGAGCTACAGGAGACCCTGTCTCAAAATATAATTAACTAATTGAAAGGGAAAGAAAACTACATGACACCCCAAAAGGAGAGAGGTCATGAAAGAGCCATCAAAAAGTTATATTTATCTTGATTTAAACTAAGAGAACACCATGATTTTATTGTGTTGAAAGGAGAATGATACGAACTAAGTTAGGAAAAGTAGTAAGGATGAGGATAGTCACCAGACTGTGAGTCATCACAAATTTGTTTCTCATTCTAAAAGAAGGAGAACCCATGGAAAAGTTGCAAGCAGGGAATTGAACTTGTAATGTTCATTCGCCATGAAACATAGTTAAACAAAGGGTGAAGTTCTGCGATAGTCTTTTTGGAGTCTGGAAAAGCAGCCACAGGGCAACATGTAAGGATGCTTTTTTACTGACTCTGAGATAGACATTGGTGACTTGATGAGGGAAGAGTTAGAAACAAGATAAAATAGAGTTTGCAATTTAGCTGTTCAGTACCTGGAGAAAAGGGACAGAATAATACAAAGAGGAAGTCCTGGCTACTTATCATTTTTCTCTGAGCATGAAAATTGCTACCAATTTGATAATGTCGAACTGAGTCAGCACATCTACACATTTTCTTTGAGTGATTTTTATGATCCTCCAGAATGACCTGAACCCCACCGTGTACTGACATAACTTTGAATATTTGAATATTTAATTACGTAATACTGTGATCTCTTGCATGTGTATCTCTCTGTCAGACAGCAGGATCTTTGAAAACAGCAATTATATCTTTTCATCTCCATGTAAGCTGATTTAAATCAGTGTTAGCACAGAACACAAGCTAATTGTTTGGATTAAAAAGAAATGTAGAAAGAGAGAGAAAATCATGTTATCAGACTGGCATATCCAGTCTTCCAATCTTCCAGTCTATTTATTCTTGAAAATATGTATAAACTTTATCAAATCTTCTAAAACTAATATTTTAAACTGCTTTAAATTGTAAACTGTTTTAAAATTTCCAATCATTCAAGTTACCATGAGAATAATTTCACTCAGTCTTATCTGAAGAGGAGAGAATTAAATTTCTCTTTTATTCCTCCTGTAGTGCTTGATAAACCCAACAGAAATGGAGGAAAAATGCACTTTAATTGTATTTAAATATGTGGTCAGTGTCAACCACTGGCCAAAATTTGGAGGAGTAATTTTTCATTTTATTTTTTTAAAGAATGTTTGATGTAGGTGGCCAGAGATCAGAGAGAAAGAAATGGATCCACTGCTTTGAAGGAGTCACGTGCATTATATTTTGTGCAGCTCTAAGTGCCTATGACATGGTGCTTGTAGAAGATGAAGAGGTGGTAAGTAAATGAGATGCAGAAGGTGGAAGCAGAGGAGAAAGCAAGGTAAACCCAACAGTGCTTTCCAGTGATAGTACTGCACTTCCCAACCCAATGTTCACCTTACAAATGTGTGTATTATGTCTAGGACTTGCTCGTAACACCCATGCTCAAACACTGCAGATAATAACCTTACACTGGTGATGTGGATGAGCATTGTGCTGTTCTTGTGATCCAATCTCCTAATGAATAAAAGAGCCAATCACTGGGAAAGCAGGCAGGACTTCTGGGGTGGATGGAGGAATAGAGGAAGTAGGGGGGGAGTTAGTCTCTTTGGAACAGGACAGCAGACAGGTAAGATGTAGCTGTAGAGTTTCCCTGTATCATGGTGGGTGGGCAAGGATTCACCACCAGAGGAATCTGATTTTAATAAGGCTTACAAGATTAGGTTTTAGTTGTTGTACCCAGAGATTGAGTTACTATTGTTTCTGAACTAAGTTTGTGTTGTGTTTTCCTTCACACGGAGGATCGTCTGTATTCAAGAGAGAAAGGTAGGGGCTGGAGAGATGGCTCAGTGGGTAAGAGCACTGACTGCTCTTCCGAAGGTCATGAGTTCAAATCCCAGCAACCACATGGTGGCTTACAACCACCCGTAATGAGATCTGACACCCTCTTCTGGTGTGTCTGAAGACAGCTACAGTGTACTTAATTATAATAATAAATAAATCTTAAAAAAAAGAGAGAGAGAGAGAAAGGTATGGCAGCAAAGCATGGGTTTGCCAGAAGTGCATCACAAAGACCGTGCGGGATTTGAAGCATTAGGCTAGTGTGGTAGCGACTCACCAGAGGGAGCCTAGCGAGCTGGGTGGAGAGTGTGGAGTTCTGAGTCAGCCTCCACAAGATAAAAACAGGTCAGTCGTTGCCTGCCAGTGCATTGCTGGCCAGACCTCCAGGGCAGAGGCACAACCACTGGAGCATGCTGTTTCTACATTCATGTTTTTTTCTTTTTTTAATATTTCCTGCAACACACTGTTTCTTTCTTTATACCACAGAACAGAATGCATGAAAGTCTTCACTTGTTCAACAGCATCTGTAATCACAAGTACTTCGCAACCACCTCCATTGTTCTGTTTCTTAACAAGAAAGATCTCTTCCAGGAGAAAGTGACCAGGGTGCACCTGAGCATCTGCTTTCCAGAGTACACTGGTGAGATTGGTCCCTCAGTTCTCCATAGTAGGCTCTGGAAGGCACCCCCATCTCTCTCTCTCTCTCTCTCTGTGTGTGTGTGTGTGTGTGTGTGTGTGTGTGTGTTTATTTAGGTGTGTGATGTCCTTGTTACTGTAGGTGTATGTAAATATATTTATGAGTATGTATGCAAGTTTGTGTGTTTACCTGTATAATTTTGGGAGTGGTATTCAATATCTTCCCTTAATCATTCTCCACCCTTTAAAAATTACTAATTTCTGGGCTGGAGAGATGGCTCAGCCGGTAAGAACACTGACTGCTCTTCCAAAGGTCCTGAGTTCAGATCCCAGCAACCACATGGTGGCTCACAACCACCCGTAATGAGATCTGATGCCCTCTTCTGGTGCGTCTGAAGACAGCTACAGTGAATTACGCTGCAAAGAGTGGGGCCAGAGAGCAGCCACATACATGAAGGCTCACTGCCATCTGTACAGCTACAGTGTACTCATACACATAAAATAAATAAAATAAACCTTTTAAAAAAAATTACTAATTTCTAACCTATCGATGTGTGAGCTTTCAAGAGTATTACCACAAGTGCACCACATGTGGTAATACTCTTGGAGGATGGAAGAGGGCTCTGGATACCCTAAGACTGGAATTGCAGACAATAGTGAGTCACCTTGTAGGTTTTGTGAACCAAATTTAGGTCCTTGTGAGAGTAGTATGTGCTTTTTAAACTCTGAACAAAGTCTCCACCAGCCTCTGTCCCAACCTTTATTTTTTGAGACATAGTCCCTCACAAAACTTAAAATTCATCTGTCCAAGTAAACCAGATGACCAATGAATTTCCTGAGTCCTCTTGTTCCCAACCTTTTCCTTACTCCTTCCTGGGGTTTACAGAAGCATACCACTACACCCTGGTTTATTCATACATTCTGGGAATACAAACTCAGGTCCTCATGTTATGTGGTAGGCTCTTTACCAACTGAGCCAATCTTCCCAGCCCTCCTGTTTGGATCTAAACATGACTGTGATTCCCATTGAAAACACTCTCTCAAATAAAGAGGAGCCTTTTCCATACTCTGGAAATTAAAGCAAGTCCCAATGGAACAAACTGGAAAATCTGACATTAGTGACAGTAGCTTCTCTGCATACACATCAATTGATGCCTCAGGCAGTACTACATTCTGTATAATAATGTCACTGCAGTCACCTATCTATGGCTCATAGTGTCACACTGGAGCTCAGTAGCTCTTCAGTGCCTACAATGTGGCCAGTAAATAACAGGAATGAATGTGATGACAGTGTCCCTTCTCTTTCAATTCCTGATGTCCCACTATTTCATTGCTGATCCTGTCAGTCAGTAACTGCTGAGGCCATGTGACATGAAAGAGTTGGCTTTTCTTTAGAGACTAAGTTGTACAAGTATTTAGCAGTACTGATGTTAATGAAATTATCTAAGATTGAAATGGTTGAGATTTAAACTTAAATGCATGTCTAATTAGATGTCCTAAGATCATGGTAGTCAGTAAGAGTAGGTATTTAGGCTGGTTAATCTTTACTTAGAGTGTGTCATTCTATAATTGCAAACATTGTCTATAGTGCCTACACATCTATCATGTGATAAACACAATCACGAATCTATATTTAATGATGTAGTTTAAATATAGACACAGTTAAGGGGCATACATTTAATTAACAGTCTCTTAGAGGAGGTTTTTATTCACGGATATATAAATACTTTGAGAGTGCAGAGATTTTATGTACTTATTCTGTGCCCCCTCCCATGGGATCCAATTAGTTACATCTTGTATTGATGCAGTGTGTTTGTTGTAATTGATGGAATCATGTTGACACAAGATTAAACAAAGTCCACAGGTTAATTAGGCCTTGCTTTCTGTGTCTCAGTTCTATGCATTTTGCTAAATGCATGAAATGTAGCCACTGTTATTAGTCTTCTGTTAAGATAACAAATACCCAAGTTAAATCAGATGATTAAAGAGCATGGCATTTTTCTTCCTTTGTTTTTTAAGTCATCAAAATAATTTATAATAGTTAAATGCCTCTTAAATATACGTGATCAGTTTTGAAGCTAAAAGTGATACTACTCAACCAGTTTATAAAATCCATTTGGAGCATTAAGTGTGATAAAAGTAGAAAAAAAATCTCTTAGGAAGTCCTCTATGATAGGAAATTGTGACAAGTTTCTGATTAGACAGAAACCATTCCATCTCTAAGGGAGAATATGCAGCTTAGCTGTGGCTTCATAGAATGAATTGAGTAGTGTCTCTTCTGTTTCTACTTGGTGAAACAGTTTGAAGAGTATTAATATTAGAATTCTGATAGAATTCTGCATTAAACCCATGTGGTCCTGAGCTATTTTTCGTTGGAAGAATTCAATGACTGATTCTATGTTTTTAGGGATTATGGGACTGTTTAGATGGTTTATCTGATCCTGATTTAACTTAGGTATTTGGTGTCTGTCTAGAAAATTGTCCATTTCATTCAGATTTTCCAGTTTTGTTGAATATAGGCTTTTGTAGTAGGATGTAATGATTTTTTTTTTTAATTTCCTCCGTTTCTGTTGTTATATCTCCTTTTTCATTTCTGATGTTGTTAACTTAGATACTGTCTGTGCCCTCTGGTTAGTCTGGCTAAGGGTTTGTCAATCTTGTTGATTTATTCAAAGAATCAGCTCCTGTTTTTGTTGTTTCTTCGTATAGTTCTTTTTGTTCCTACTTGGTTGATTTCAGCCATGAGTTTGATTATTTCCTGCCTTCTCCTCCTCTTGGGTGTATTTGCTTCTTTTTGTTCTAGAACTTTCTGTTAAGCTGCTAGTGTATGCTCTCTCTGGTTTCTTTTTGGAGGCACTCAAGAGCTATGAGTTTTCCTCTTAGCACTGCGTTCATTGTGTCCCATATGTTTGGGTATGTTGTGCCTTCATTTCCATTAAATTCTAAAACGTCTTTAATGTCTTTCTTGACCAAGTTATCATTTAGTAGGGCATTGTTCAATTTCCATGTGTATGTGGGCTTTTTGTTGTTTTTGAAGACGGGCCTTAGTCTGTGGTGATCTGATAGGATGCACGGGATTATTTCAATCATCTTGTATCTGTAGAGGCCTGATTTGTAACTGATTATATGGTCATTTTGGAGAACATACCATTAGGTGCCCGGAAGAAGGTATATTCATTTGTTTTAGGATAAAATGTTCTATAGATATTTGTTCAATCCATTTGGTCTGTAACTTCTGTTAGTTTCACTGTGTCTCTGTTTAGTTTGTGTTAGCTTTTCTTCTAGCAGCAATAAAGTATGAAAGTGAAAATTTTCTATTTCATTAAGAAAACTTGAAGGTCTTTTCTGTGGTGTCCTCAGATATAATCTGGTGTGAAGCCAAATCAGTTAGATACTGTTAGCTGTCCTGTGTCTGTCTGTTGTGAGAAATATTAAAAAATGAACTGGCAGGCTTCCCACACTACCACCAGCAACCAGTGGACCAAATGGCTCCTGCCAGGTGATCTCAACTTGATGGTCTCTGTTGCAGGAAATATTAAAAAAGAAGAATCAGCTTGTTCCTGCACTTGTGCTAGCAACTCTCTGCCCCAGTGGCCTGGCCAGCCATGCACTGGCAGGCAATGGCCGACCTGTTTTTATCTCATGGAGACTCTGACTCAGAACTCCACAATCTCCCCATCCTGCTTGCTAGGTTTCAACTGACAGGTTGTTACCACACCAGCACCCAGCTTCAAATCCTCCTCGGCCTTTGTGGTGCACATCTGGCAAACCCACTCTTTGCCATCGTACCTTTCTCTCTTGAACAAGACAAGCCTCCCTCTGTGTGAAGGAAAACGCAACACAAACTTGGTTCAGAAACAATGGTAACTCAGTCTCTGGGTGCAACAACTAAAACCTAATCTGGGAGCCTTACTAAATCTAAATCCTCCGGTGGCAAATCCTGACAGATCCGCCACTGAAATTGGGAGACACTTGTAATTACATCTTGTCCTCATGCTTTCCAGTCTGAAAGGACTTATCTCTCTCCTACTTCCTCTCTTCCTTCATCCAACCCAGAAGCCCTGCCTCCTTGCCCAGTGATTGGCTCCTTTATTCATTAGGGGATGATTCAAAAGAAGTCATCTGATTATGTCACACATTCCTAGTTTGTAGCCCCTCAAGAGGGCATAATTAACATCAAAATACAAGCAACCCCAGGACTATCCACTAGTCTCTGTGGTAGGGCTAGGCTACTCTCTCTGCTAGCCAGCACTCCAGCAGGGCCAGAGCTCCCAAACTCCCTTGTCAACCACACCAGCCCCACACAACGACTGTCCACCCCATGGTCAGCCACCAGACCACCCATCAACCCAAGTAGAAACAAAACTTTTGAAGCTTATGATTAACCAGATTTATGTATCAATAAAATCTTAATTCATAAGATGCAATTATAATAATTTCAGAACCAATTGATTATGATAAAAGCTGCCCACCTGGATTCGACAAATTATCCCAAATACTCTATCCTTTATGATGTCACAACTACCTGTGGCTATTAAAACCATTCTGGATCTGGCTCTTCTTCCTGTACTCATTTCTCCATGTTGGCTCTTTCCATTCTTCTGAGATGTTCTCTGTCCCTACAACTATTAGCTCTGCCTCCATTTTCCCTGTCTAATCACAGGCCTCCTGCTGCCCTAATATTTTAGTGTGATTGGACAGGGAAAATCCTGTCACATATCACCCTTTCTGTTTAAAAAACAAAAGACAAAAAAAAAAAAAAAACCAAAAAACCTTTTCTTTTAAAATATAAGTTGAGCACAACTATTACCACTTTGTAATTTATAAAGTATAAATAGACTTAGCACTCAGTCCATCACTTTTGTCATTAAGATAGAACAATGTCATCTGTCCTAGCTTTAAAGACTTATAATTGTACACCTGACCTATATCCTGGCTTTAGATTGTATGCCATCTGGAAACCATCCTCTCAAATCTGTTCTCTCAATGTAAATATTTTGGGTTAGCTATGAGACTATGTAGTTTTTCAACCCCAGAAGAAATCCAAGAAAGACTAATATTACCTGAAAATATGAGAAGCACAAAATATAGGTTCCAAAATTTGGACAATATGTAGAGACTTCTGATCACCTGGATGCTCCTTTACACTTTAAAAGGTTGGAAGCCTTCTGCCTTCTGGCTATGGATCATCTGAGAGACCTTAGAGAAACTGGAAATTAAGGACTAGCCTATTCTGTCTCAGCAGAACTGAGCTGTCCTAACCTGTAAATTGTGTCCATTTTCTGGACAGTATTATGTCTGTAGATGAAATGAACCAATTCTTGCCTAGTGGCTGTCTTGCCACAACTGGAACAACTCCACTGATGCTCAATTTCTTCTTTGAACCCAAGAAAGGGAATGCTGGCAGAAGCAGATTAGTCTCGGATTAGCAACAAGTGAATAAATAACATTAAATGTCACAGTTTGTGGATTTCTGATGTTTTAAAAATCAACTATATATGTAAAGTAATCTGAACTGTTTTCCCTTAGCTATTCTCAACTATTTTTAATTAAAATATCTGAAAACACCCTAACAATATACTCAGAGCCATGAATTTGCTATTTGGCCCTTAACTTACAGGCTTAATCATCTCAGATCCATTTATAATAATAGCAATAGAAGGACTGGGTCTAAGACCTGTACTTTTAAAATTTTAGTATCAAAAGAAGAAATTTATACCAATGAAGACTTTGATTTTAGTCAGGCAGTGGTGGCACATGACTTTAATCCCAGCACTTGGGAGGCAGAGCCAGGCAGATTTCTGAGTTCAAGGCCAGCCTGGTCTACAGAGTGAGTTCCAGGACAGCCAGAGCTATACAGGGAAACTCTGTCTCAAAAAACCAAAAAAAAAAAAAAAAAAAAAATTCTATACCAAAATAAGAAACTATGACTTCAATTTAGTAACAATTAAAAAGGTTTTCACTAAATGATATTGTGCCTATGCAATCAATCTAACTATCCCTCCCTGTTCCAATTAAGACCATTTCTACATTACCTAGAAAGACAACCTATAATAACCCCCTCCTGCCGCAAAATCCAGGGAATTGGGTCAATAACTCTTCATAATTTCTTCAAGCTGAATATAAGCATTGCGATATTTTGAAGGTGGGGAGGAGGGTAGGGGAGATTAGTCTCTGATGTCTGTGTCTTAGCTAGATCTGGCTGAAAAGTCCAGAACATCAGGAGTTCAAGCAGATCAGTTCAGTATGTCTGCTGAGGAGGTTTACCAAGGCTGTATAGTCTATAATATATAAATCTCAAAACAACATTTTAGTATCATCAAGATACTAAATTCTCTGGAATCTAGTTCTCTGGGGGTCTACCTACCTCTTTCTCCTGAAATAGTGTATCCTTGAGTCAATAATCAGAACTTTTTGACCTCTTTCCCATTTTGAGAATTAAAACAATCCAAAACAAATGCATGTTCCTATTCTTAGGCTTTTACTGTTTTGCCATGCAAGATAATAACCCATAATTCCCATGGAGCACACGCTAGACAGAATTTGAGTATCCTGTGAGGCTTACTAGTACAATATATCCTTATACCATCTTTAAAACAATTGATTCACACCTCTTTCTGTACCTGCTTGTAAGGAGGCAGCTAGTCAAAGCAGGATTTAAACCCAGAATTCCTGTAGAGCCCATGTTAGACAGAACTTGAGTATCCTGTAAGACATATTAGAGCAATATATCTTTATACCATCTTTCTATTTGGCTCTCTGCCTAGAGCAACCATTTTGTTATACCACCTATCTGTTTGGCTCTCTGACTGGAGCCACAGACACTATTAATTAATACCTGCTTAATATCTATCTGTTGATCTCTCTACCTGGAGTCACAGACATTAATAACTAATACATGATCAAAGCAAGCAATGATTATCACTGCACTCTCTATTCTGGAGTCAGTGACTAATTTTCCTTATCTTAGTTCCAAACCAGATGCAGACAGAATCTGTATATAAATCTATCCTAAAAGTAAATAATCTCAATTTTAAATTCACAGTTTAATACTTCTTCCCTAAAAAGTAGTCAACATCATTTTTTTTCTCTCTCTCCTGACTCAGAGCAGTCTGCAACTCCCCACAGCAGGGAACCTCACAACTGCTTTCTTTGTTTCAACTCCTGCTTTCTTTGTTTCAACTTCAGTACATGTGACTTGTCTCAGAGCTCACTTAACAAAATAAAAAATAAAACTCTAACTCTCAGGCTAATAATCTTACATTTCTAGTGGATTCTTGCCCAACCTGTTGGTTCACCACCTGTTCACCCAGCAGTCAAGTCAAAGAGCTTCCTCACCATTTATCCCATTTCATTTGTATAATGCCTCTACTAATTCTCACGCATTTGTCTGACCAGATCTTTCAAATTCCAGTCTATTTCCCACCTCCAGTCAGAAGAACCAGAGGAGGAGTGTCACTGACCATGATCAGTTGTACATTCTTGCTTTCCTTCATAACTTTTCTTCTCTCTTTTCTTATGTCCTTGCTCAACAATCCTTCTGCAACCTAGCCATCTGCCATAGTCTCATTTATTTGAGCTTGTATTAAAGCTCATGTAAACATAACATGTGGTATTTGTTTGAGTCTGTGTTATTTGTATCATTTGTCTTGATATACCAACTTGTAATTTTTTTAAAACTTAAATTATAATTATACCATTTTCTCTGCACTCCCTTTGCTCTTACTCTATTCATATCTGACCATTGTCTTTCTGTCTCCCAAATTCATAACTTCCTCTTATTTAGTGTAGTTAAATATCTATCTAAATGAATCAACATATAACTCTCAGAAATTCCAGAAAAGCTGGCATAGTACATGATATCATGTGAGTGCTACACAAATTTCTAAAATCTTACCTTGGACATTTAACTTTGAAATAGAGAGATGATGTGCATAAAGATTCCATACATCAAATAGTAACATACAACTTGTTGGTGCTATTTACAGCCCCATGATTTATAAGATGTGATTAATGTTTACTTCTTTCATTTCTTTCTTCACTAAGGGCCAAATACATTTGAAGATGCAGGGAACTACATCAAGAACCAGTTTCTAGACCTGAACTTAAAAAAAGAAGATAAGGAAATCTATTCTCATATGACCTGTGCTACTGACACACAAAACGTCAAATTCGTGTTTGATGCAGTGACAGATATAATAATAAAAGAGAACCTCAAAGACTGTGGGCTCTTCTGAGAAAACTGTTTGCTTACACTTGTAATGGCTATAGTCTTTTTAAGACATGAAAAGGTGCTGTGTAATAGCTTGGGTAGATATTCACTGATGTAGAAATTTAACTAGCATTATAAAGCAAAATAATTCACACAAAAATGTTACTGTGTTATCAAGTCTTTCTGGGTACGGCTTTCTTGGGGAATGGAGGGTAGAGTTACTGATGTTCTGTATCTAGAATCTGATGTATCTTGGTGATGATCACAATATACATTCATGCTACTAAAGTTTCTTGGAAGTGATCTATAAGTGAGCAATTTTTAATAATACAGTAAATTATAGAATGTGCTATAACATTTCCCCAAGGAGATTTTGAAAAGTATTCAAAGACATGTCTGTACTACAGAAACTGTAAAAAAAAAAAAAAA
>JADRCC010223980.1:0-13416 GCA_019843855.1 Hylomyscus alleni
CTAGGGCCCCATGGGCTCTTCCTAGGGCCCCATGGGCTCTTCCTAGGACCCCATGGGTTCTTCCTAAGGACCCATGGGCTCTTCCTTGATCCATTGATAAGTCCAATTTGTTGTAGGCCTATTGCAGACAGCCTCAGCTCTGTGAGGTCATGACATTTCCTTTCCCTTTATCTTCTGGCTCTTCCAACCTTTCTGCCTCCTCTTCCAATGTGATTCCTGAGTCTTAGATGGGAGCTGTATAAAAAATGTCCTGATAACATCAGAGCCCTCATGCCTTTCTTATTCTTAGCACCTGAGTAGGCATGCTTCGCCATTCATATGAAAGAGAAGTTTCTCTCACTAAGCCCTTTATTTTTTCCAGCCTCTCCAGTCCTTGCATTCCTTCTCTGGTCAGGGCAGCCAGTGGCCCCTGGCTCCCTCCCCCAAAAATCTTTATAAACATAGCTTCAGGAAGGATTCATCTTATCCTTGGCTTTCAGAGGTCAATTCTCAGCACTCCTAAATATTTAAGATAAAAAATCTGTAGGAGCATCAATGCATGGTACCTACAGCAAGGGTACCTGATAACTGAAAAAGCCAAGATTTCTACCAACAACTAACCTCCCCTTCTCTCCCTTCCACTCTCCTTCCCTTCATCTACCACTTGTCCCCCTCCCCTTTTCTACCCATGCCCCTTTCCTCTTCCTCACTTCTTTCTTTTCCAGGGTCTGTATGGCTGACCTTGAAATCCCATACCTGAGAGACCTGGGATTGTAAATACATAACATAGAGATGAGGCCATAAGTGGTGGCAGAGAGAACAAAACAAGAGTCAGAAGGAAGGATGCTGTGTATACAGAGGGAGAAAGACCTATCAGTTCTTACTGCTGCTGTGTTGCCTGACTGATTTAGAAGATGCAGCTTCCTCTGGAAAGTCTTTGGAGGGGCAGAGAGCCTTGACTTTTCTGTAAGCACAAGAAACTGTTAGGAAGATTCTCCTGGGCATACTATCCATTTACTTTTTTGCTGTTTGATGCTGTTTCCAAACTGGGCGATTCCTCAGTTACATTTAATGTCCTAGGCATCTACCAATCATATACCATAAATGAGTGAAAACTCAGGATCTCATGTACTAGAAGCTGGAAGTTCAAGGCCATAATCCTCTCCAAGCCTCAGACAAGAAACCCGCCTTGGCTCCGTGGCTTCCCACATCGTTAGCAATCCTGATGTTCCACAGGCTGAATATACTCCACTGCTAGCTGTCTCTATTATCATGTGACTATCTCTCAGCTATGTTCTTTCTATTGATCAGGGCACCCCTCCAGTTGGTTGAAGAGCTAACCCTATTTAATATGACCTCATCTTAATTAATCATACCTTTAGTGACCCTACTTCAGAATGAGCCCATATTCCGAGTTTCTAGGGACTTGAGAGTTTTAGTATATCTTTTGAAGAACTCAACCTCTTCCCAAGGTTTGATCTCAAGAGAGCACATGGCAGCCTTGATGACATGGAGCCCCAACTCTTCCCAAAGCTTTGAGCTGAGCTATTAGTTGTTTTTAGTAACTATGTCATGGTGCCCTGGGAGTGTGGTATATGAAAATCCTGAAACATTTTGAGGCAACTTGGAGTTTGCATTTGTTCAACTCTCCTCTCATACTCCATTGCTGATTTCATGGAAGCCAGCTGAGCTTGCAGCCAAGAAGCTCAGATGGGACCAGTGGGGAGGACTGAAACCCTTCCTGTTTTGTTTGAAACAATTGGTTTTATCAGAAGCACTGAGGTGGGAATTTGAACAGAACCCTCCTCTGTCCCATTCTTCGAGGTAGAGTGAGCACATGTCTGCTACTGAACGGTAAACGTGACTGGGAGGTCCCTGAGGGAGCTGCCCACACTTGTCTGTAATATGGGATTGTGCTATGAGACTCCCCAGGGGCCCCCCTGTGGGTTTGAAAATGCTTCTTCTGCTCTCTTGTAGTCAGCAGTTGACTTCACCCAGTGCATAAGAAAGTGGAGTGATTCACACAGCAGGGACAACCCAGGAGACCCCAGTTCATCCTGTTTTTTTTCTAGTCTTGCCAAATAAACTTAACATATATTTCTTATTAAAATGGATCCCAGTTCTCTCATCTCTGTAGAAAAAAAAAGGGGGGGGGGGATTTTGCTGAGTCATGAAGTCTGCAAGGCAATTAATAAGGTGCCTATGCAAGCCTCTGGCAGGTCTCATGGAAACAGTAGAGGTGATCATGAGGGCAGCCACTCTAACTATCCCCACAGGACTGAGAGATCTAGGCTGGGACTGAGGGACTAATTAAGAATAAGTCTCCAGTGCAAGGGGGCCCATTGTGGTCTTGACTCAGGGAGCAATCAGGCCTTGGAAGGAGTCCTGAAGACTTGCCAACTAGATATTAGCCTATAGGAGATGGGAATGTGAACAAGCTTCAGAGGCATGAGTTGCTATGAGAAGTCTAGGGAGATGGCATGGAAGAATATTTCCTAAGGAGGGTAGATCTCAGGACAGAGTCCACATCTTAGTGTGCATGAACACAAAAGAAGACAGGTCTAGATGACTTGAGCAGAAGGGCTGACAAAATTCTAATCAGCATCAGATATAGAGAGCTAAAGTGCCAACAAAGGCCTCCTGTGTCCATGAGGCTTGGGCAGGAGGTTACAACTGCTCTGTATGTGGGTGGGCCCCAGATGGAATCACAGTGTTCCAGAACTGCATAGATACCTCTGTTAGGGTAGAGGCTGCTCTTGGAAGTGGTGGTTGAGTCTTGAAGAGGGAATTGTGGTTGTTTCAGGCTAGATCAGTTCAAGTCTTTCTAACTCCTTGCTTTGAGAGTTAACTGGCTCTGTTCATTTTAATAGACTTAACAATGACACAGACCCCAAATCAAGGTGAACTTGACCCACTCCCCCAATGTGGGGTGATGTGCTTTCTGCTGCTTTTGTTTCAGTGTATGCTCAATCACCAATACAGTGTAAATGTGTGCCTTGGGAAACACTTTTTAGGCCAATATTTAGACACTTCCATGGCAACCACTTTAAATGACTGTTGATCAGGAAGGGTCGTTAGCAGGCTGTCACCTGAAAGCAGAGTGAACAGGGCAACAGTCATGCCTGGAATGATTGCCCAAACTGTGGAGGACATGGAGCTGCAGTACGAGATTCTTTGCTACTTCTCTGCTTCTACTGACCCTGAGAGGACCATGAAGTAGGTGGGCTGGCCATTTCAAAGTCATTTCAGAGGAAGCGTTGCAGCAACACTGGGCTGTGGGGAGTGTTCTCCATCCTGCTACTGTCACTGCTTATAGCTTTATAGTAAAATGCCATTTATTTATTTATGGTATGCGTGGCTATTGGAAATTTGCTTTATTTTCCAGGATTCAAGCCAGAATGTTCAGAGGCCCTAAAGGTTTAGACAAATTTGACAGCTTTTAATATAAAAGTTGTTTTAGTTTCACCTTGAAAATAAAGTCATGTGGATCCGGGAGTCAAACTTCTGAGGAGGCAACACCGAAAATCCCAGCTAGAGCAGGTGACCTTGGATATGTCACTTTATGCCCATAACATGTGGATCTAGTTTCATTTCTGTTAGTTTGATAAAACACCCTGAACAAAAATGCTTAAGGTTTAAAGAGTTTATTTCAGGTCACAATTCCAGGTTATAGGTCATCATGACAAGGGAGTCACAGGGGCAGGCACTTAAAACATTGGTCAAGTCACACCTAGAGCCAAGGCAGAACACAGCGAAATATATGCTCACTTGTTTGTGCTCATCTTGAGTGCCCCACTTTTATAGAGTTCAGGGATTCCCCCAAACCTCCCCCCAGCCTGGGCAATACTACCCATAATACTTAACCTTGGACAGTTCCCCACAGTCAGGTCTGCTGCCAATCCAATAGAGATAATACCTCACTGAAGGAAGAATCTTCCCAGGAGATTCTAGCTTGTGTCAACTCAATAGTGAAAGCTTAGGAAACTGTCATAATCTTAGTTTTAGTTTATTTTTTTGAGACAAAGTCTCTTATGCCTCAGATTGCCCTTGAATTTCACTGTAGCTAAAGCTGCCCACTGATGGTGATATTAAAAGTGAATCCCACCAAGCCTGGTTTCAGGTCTTAGTTTTAAAAGCTGAAAAATGAAACGGTCTCTATGCTATGTTCCTTTTACAGTGTTGGGGGTAATCATGGCAGGGTATGAAATCTGATGCATGATACATGGATCTGTAACTGTGCACACATGGAGGTAGCAGAGAAGGTTTCCTCTCTTTGCTGCCTATATCCGTTTTCATCCACCCAGGGCTCTGAAAAATGGCTGTTTCCACTTGTTTTATTACTTAATTAATTGCAAGCATTGTCCTGAGCAAATGCTGTGTTTCTGAAAGAGGATGATTAGAGAGGGAGGGTCAGGCATGATGAGGGTGTTTGTAAATAATGCTATTGGGACAATTATGGCTATTTGAAGATGGCTTTTATGGCACGTTCTCAATTTTCCTGTCACTTCACCCTGGGTTCTTCCACTTAAGTGGGCACATTTGTCACTGGAGGATTGGGCTAGCTCTCCTGGTCTTCATGGGTACCAAGGTGGCTCTGCAGTCTGTGCAAGGCCACGAAACCAGGAAGAGAACATCCAGTCAGGCTAAAGATCCCTGTTTCCAACTGCAAGAAGTAGCCACCTGTGGTAGCATTTTTTTTTTTTTTTTTTTGTCCCTGTAAACCAAGAAACAGCTTAAAGGGGGAAAAGACTTTTAGCTCATGGTTTCAAGGGGTTCAGCCCATTACTGCATGTTCTGTGGGCAGGACTTCATGGTGGTGAAGAACAGTTTTGCCTTAGGGAGAACAGTGAACAGAGAAAACAGGAAGAGGCTGGGGCAAGATGTACTCATGAACTGGCTTTGTGCCAAGGACCAGCCATGGCTTGGGGAGGCGTTCGGAGGAAGGGGTGTCTGGGAGCGTCATTGCACCTTCAGGCTATAATCCTAAAGGGTGTTGGCTCAGGTCCAGGAGCTAGCGTGTTTCAGGCCCACAAGCTAGGCAGTTCTTCCTAACAGCGCCCACTTCTCCCATCACCATTAGCTCACTTAACTTGCCTGCTGACTTGAGTTCTTCCTTTTTGACTTTTTGATGCTGTTTTCCAGCTTCCCAGACAGAGCCAATGGGCTCTCTGCAGTCTGGGGAGGTCACATAGTTTGCTGCTCTGATGCCAGTTACATTCCGATGCAGCATTGATCCCCGGCTATTTCACATCAGATTGGACACAGACAAAGGCTTGGCAGTGAGATTTGCTTGGCTTTGCTTACTTTCTTCCATTGTTAAAGTGGCTCCGATTCAGCACTGGATTCTGATGCAGGAGTAAAAGGGGATTGAGGATGGTACTGTCAGGTGCTACCCTAGTCCTCCGTGATTCTCTTAGTTGTAAGGAAGAGAAAAATGAGCCATGGGAAGTCACTAACACCGTGGTTTCCCATGATTCTGAAGTGATTGTGTTCAACACAGAGGAAGTGGATGTGACCCATCAGAATCTCTTCCTTGAGTCTTTTGCTGTGAATGTGTATCTCTCTCTCAAATCTTAGAGCTTCCCACCTTCCACAGGGACTTTCTCCAGATGACCTAGTTCAAAAGGCTTTGATGTAGTATGTATAATAGCGTGCTGCCCCAATGGGGCTTGTTGGTTCTGTTGGACCAAAGGAACGGAGGTGTATAGAACCTAGTTTCCCTTGAGTATGCAATGGCAAGGATGATAATTAAATCAGAGTGAGCACACTTCTTGTTAACAGGACTGTAAAAGCCTGGAAAAAAAATTCACAAACATCACTTTACCATAGGATGGCCATTTGAATGGCAGTAATCAAGTGTGTCTATCTTGCAGTTATGAGATGAGGGTCAGGTGTATATGCCATGTGGCTTTGAGTCTGACTGTCTTCAATTGAGAGGCAGTATCCTAGCTTCCTGTCCTGTTACTGAGATAAAATACCTGGACAAAAGCAACTTTCAGGGGAGAAGAGTTTATTTGGTTTTCTGTTCTACATTTCAGTCCTTCATTTTGGATGTGGAAAGAAGTGAATGCATATCTGCCTCCTGGCTCATTTTCTCCAGTCTTACCCATTTCAGCACTAAATCCTAGTCAATGGTGCCACTCTGTTTAGGATGAGCCTTCCTGCCACAATTAACACAAGAAAAAATTCTTGAATGCTGGGCCAACCTGATCTATGAAATCCCCCGAGACTCTCTTCCCAGGTAAGTCTGTAATGTGTCAGAATAACCAGCACAAGATCTTTGAGCAAGATAGGAGGGTACAGTGTGAGTAGAGGCAAGACCTACCTTTAGCAGACTGCACAGCAACCCCAAAGATGCCCTTACATTCATTCAGAAGTTTACAAGGCACACAGACTTCACAAAAGTGGTTAAGCTAGGTTACTAGAAATGATGAGTTTGTCCTGGGTACTGGGTAAGCCCAATGCAGTTGCAAGAATCTTCCTAAGAGGGATAGTCAGAGCTCAGAGTGGGAGATGGAATGACTAGAAGCAAGAGATGAGAGCCACGAGGAAGGAGCTTTGAACATCCAGTAGGGAAGCTATTAGAGGCTAAATGAGGAATGATGGTCAAATACTCCTGAGTCTTGAAGGGACTGGGGCAAATCACATGTACTTGGCCTCCAGACCTGTAAGGTAACTTGTGTTGTTTTAAGCTTTGAAGTTTATTGAAATGTGTCACAGCAACAGTAAGAATGGATGTGTTCTACAGTTCTTACCATGGTTAAATGGGACATTGTATCTTCTAAGTTTATAGGCTACAAAATGCTGTCTAGATATTACTACTTTAATGAGTAGTGCTTTGTCTTCACCTGGAGCTGCAGATTGGGTGGTTAGGTTAAGAAGAACCAGGGGACCACAGTTAAAGGCTCTTCAATTAGGCAGTGAGCAGATTGTGTCTGGGAATTTGAAACCAATGCTATTTAAAAATTTTTTATGTGAAGTGATTCATCGTTCTTAGCACCTGGGAAGGGAGCAGCAGGTGTGTATCTTACTGTAACTGTGGGTGTCTAGCTTGGGGCAGTATCTCAGTACCTGTTTTGTATGGATGAGGACCTGAGTTCCATCCCAGCACCTAAGTTAAAAAAAAAAAAAAGAGCCATGGGCAATGGTTGAGCATGCTTGTAATCGCTTGCTCTGGGTGCAGCTCCCTGGCCAGTCAGCCTAGCCTATTTTGTAAGTCCCAAGCTTACAAGAGAGTTTTTCAAAAAACAAGATGGATGACACCTGAGGAATGACAGCCCATGCTGTCTTCTGGCCTGCACATATATGTGCAGCTCAGCACACACACTCTCTCTCACACACACACACAGAGGAACACACACGTTTCTCGCACAAATGCAACAAACAGACAGACAGACAGATAGACAGACAGACAGACAGAGTGTCCTGACATCCAACCTGCAACCCACATAGTTCAGAGCGACTCAGATGAAGCAGAAGCAAGTGCCAGAGATCTGGATTGAGATGCCTCTACTAAGTCTGGCCCACTGCAGAGGGGCTGCTGATGAGGTTAGAGCGGTTCTCTTGGAGGCTGACATTCGGGGTGGTCTTTTGAGGTTAGAGGAAAAGTCCTCTGGAGAACTCTGACTCATCTCTCAGTGATCAGTTCAGAAGCTACGGTGAATTCTAGCCAGGGGTACAGAGCACTAGTTACCCAGCTCCTGAGCATGGGAGCAGTCACACCCATGTACAGAGATACAGTGCCTTTGGCAATAGGTGACACTATCTGCTTTTCACATGTCACGGGGAAGATGTTACAGATAAAAACTTTTTTTTTTTACACATTTAACATATCAGGCAAATCTGCTGTGAGAGTTTCAGTGGGAATTTTGTGTCATGTGGAAGGACTGGAAGGATGATGGCCTATAGAAGGAGCTCATATCTTCATGCACAAGAACAGACAGAGATCCTGGTTGTATCGGATTCTGAGGTAGGGGACAAATTGGGACACCCGCTCTGGTGTCATTTGACTTCTTAATGGTCATTTAAGTATTTGGGTTTAGGTAGAAACTTCTAGGCTTGATTTTATAAAGGTGACACTAAGTGGATCTAGGAGTTCTCTCTGATTTATGTGGTCTCAGTTTAAAGCTTGACTGTGAACCTCAGTGTCTGAGGGACTCTGGTGGTTTATTTATCTGAAAATAGGCAGGTAAGATGGCCCTCCCACGGCTGCTATAAAGGCACTGTGTAATGATCCTGTTCCTCTGTGCCCCCTTACTTTGGACGGGACAGCTTAGGAGCTTGACCAGGACACTTGGATATGAGTGCTGGGGCCTTCTGGGCAAATCTTTCTCAGCATGAGCTGGAAGAAGCAGCTTGGGCCAGCTGGAAGGTTGCATGCTATGCTTTTAACAGGGGTTTCTAGGTGCTATTTGCCAATCCTGGTGTGAATATGTGTATTTCACATAGAAAATGGTGCAGAGTAGAACCTTCTTTTCCCAAGATTCTCTCATAACAATTTCCTTATGCTTCAATCTATTGTTTCTAGTTTGGTTCTTCCTTTTAGTAGCTTGAATTTTATTGGTGCATAGAGCTGGCCACCGAATTGGTGAGATCATAACAGCCATTTGAGTAATTTGTAACTTAAGACCTGCAGGAGAAATATTTTAAGGATATGGAGTAATTGTTGAAGGCGCTTGGAGAATTTTTGTTCCTTCACCAATTTTACGTAAAACCACTGAAAGAAAAATGATGGGGATAGAATAAAGACAGCACCCAGCCACATAGTTGCTATGTGCCTGGTGATGACAATGTGGTATAAGTGGGCATAGCTGTTGTGTGCCTGACGATGACAGTGTGGTGTAAGTGGGCCTTGCCGACTTTTCTCACCTGATCACCCAGGAACTGTGTAAGATGGTGTTTTGTCTGTTTTCAGGAAGAAGGCTTGAAGGCACAGGGAATCAGACACTTGGCCAAGTCAAAATGTCTTGTCAGAGGAAGGTTTGCCATTTTACTCCAGGTGGCTCTGACTTGTAGGTTTTATCATTATGGTATTACTGACTGGGTGTCTCAGTCGGGGTTTCTATTCCTGCACAAACATCATGACCAAGAAGCAAGTTGGGGAGGAAAGGGTTTATTCAGCTTACTTCCTCATGGCTGTTGATCACCAGAGGAAGTCAGGATTGGAACTCAATCAGGTCAGGAAGCAGGAGCTGATGCAGAGGCCATGGAGAGATGTTTCTTACTGGCTTGCTTCTCCTGGCTTGCTCAGCCTGCTCTATTATAGAACCCAAGACTTCCAGCCCAGGGATGGCACCACCCACAAGGAGCCCTACCCCCTTGATCACTAATTGAGAAAATGCCCCACAGCTGGATCTCATGGAGGCACTCCCCCAACTGAAGCTCCCTTCTCTGTGATAACTCCAGCCTGTGTCAAGTTGACACACAAAACCAGCCAGTACACTGGGTAAAACCCACAGTAGGGTGGGAGAGAGGAACATGCCTCTTTAAAGACAGAGAGCATAATAATTGATGTTCCTCCAGGACTCCTTGACTGGATAGAGAGGCATCAGGGTGAGAGAGAGGAGCACGCCAATTTAAAGACAGGGAGCATAAGCGCTGATATTCCTCCGTGACTCCCTGACTGGATAGAAAGGCATCAGATTTAGTAGCTTCTGAGAAATGTTGAGAATGGTACTGGCTCCCAAAGAACCTACCAGGACTTCACCAAGAGGCAAGGCGGCCCCAAACTCAGTTGATGATGGAGATTCATCTGCCAGAGGGACAAAAGTGAAAAACTTCAGTCATAAGAATGTTCAGTTTGACATCTAAAAGGTCTTTCTACAAATTTTTAATACCTTCACAGGCTTTGGTGTTCTTCTGGTAGTCATGTTGGGCTTCTTTGAGAGTGAGTGTGAGATAAGCATGCAATGGGCAAGTGTGAGGGAGGCAAGCATGAGGCAAGGGTGCAGTGAGTGTGTGGCAAGCGTGCAGTGGCCATTTTTGTTCTTTTTTGTCTTTGGGTGATTGTGCTGAGGTAAATGTGAGGTGGCCATCTTTTCTGTCTTCTTTGTCTTTGTCTGCTCATTTTCACTTTTGGTCTGGACTCAACCTGCTACCTGACCTAGGGGCTAGTCTCCCAGGTGGTGGTGTCAAGGATTGGCTCCTGAATTCCTTTCCCTTCCTGGGTACACCATCCAGACATAAGGTCTTTGAGCTACACCTGAGGGAGTCCCCTGCTTAGTACACTGTGACTTTTGTCGCTTCTTCTGTCATATTTATCATATCTGCTCATCGTTTGTTTCCGTTGTGCTTGTCATCATGGGTTTTCTCCCCTCTGTCATCAAGGAACCCCAGATTAAAGCTCTGAAAACTCTTCTGGTTACTCGTGGTCTCATGGTTAAGACTCATGACCTGGACCAATTTTGGGAGGAGGCTGCTATATTTGCCCCCCTAGATATGGGACCCTGACCTCTGGATGCATGTTCTCTTCCTTGCCTTGAAATATAAGGTACAGTCTGGGATTATCCCTCCCTTGTTCTTTGTTCCCATCCTCCTTGCAGCCATCACCAGTCTTAAGAATTTTTCCCTATAGGAAGTAGTGGCTGCCCACAACAAACACTGCTAGGATCAGGCTAATATTCACCTTTCCATTACTGACCCCATCCCGCTTTCTCCAGACAAACAGGTTGATTTTAGTGATGAGGATGAGGGCACCTATGCTCCAGCCCTCCAGCCATCAGGCTCCAAGCTGTCCTCTAGTGCTGCTGTCCCAGTTTCCTCCCTCACTAGCCTTTCTGCTCCAGCCTCACTGGAGGTATTCCCAGCGTACCCCTGGCATGATTTAGAGGGAATTTAATGATAATTCCACTTATGGCACCATGCTAGGCATGGAACTTCACATTCTCCTTACTAATTGCAAATCCCCAAAGGATCCTCCAAGCATATCACATCCACCACTGCCTTGATCCAAGGCTCCCTCACATGCCACTTTTGTTGGACTTCCTATCCCTTGGGAGCCCTGCCAGCCTGTACTAGTAATTCCAATGTGGGTTTGACATTGGCCAAATCAGGGTTATCAGTTGATCAGTTCCAAGCTAATCTTGAAAATTTGCCACCTATGCCCATTGGTACTACTCTCTGAGTGGTCCAATTTGAACTTATTTTCTCAAATCTTTGCTTCTGTTTGAGAATGAACTCATTCACTAAGAGGATAGATATAGTCACTATTGCCCACAACATAATTACACTTGGCATTTATTATTGCCCTACAAACTCTGATGAATACACTTGTAGCAAAAACTGTGACCACATTTTGTCATGTATGCCTCCTCAATCATATAAAAGCAGATGGGGCTGTATGATTGAGAGGTGTAAAATATGCTAGGGACTACCCGATATTGTCATCTAACCTCACACTGGGTATGTGGAGGTTTACCTCATATGATGCTTCTAATATTACTCCCTATGTTAACAGGGATCCCATTAGATTCTGATATAAACAATTGGGACATATGTGGGCCCCTCTAATTGTCTTGATTTACACCCCCTTACTCTCCTAAAGGGTGGCTGTATCTTTAATGAGATAATATTAAGAGGCTGTTTGACCCCTTGTGGATAGCCACTTATGCTATGGTGGAAGAAACTGTCATAGTAATAATTATTTTGTTTAAGTGTGTTGCACAGCATCTTTCCAGGCAGCATTTCATAAGGTGACTCCCCCAGGTGTTGATGGCTCTTGAAAATCCTAATTGTGCCCTGCCCCAAGGAAGTGATCAAAGCCTGGTGGCAGAGATCTGTGAGACTACCATGTAGGTTGTTCCATATCTCCCCCTTGTGTGACATGCCTCCTCAGTGGTATCTCTTTGAGGGCTGGTAGTCAATGATGGGTAAGATCCTGGAAGACAGGTGAGATGGTGCCTGGCAGTCAGAAATAGGATGTGGCATAGGACTTAACAGATATGTGTCTAGTTACTTTTTTTAAATAGCAAACAAAGAAAATGGACAAGGGATGCTAGGCAATGTTCCCATTACTAAAATGGCCTTGTGTTAGTTACTATTCTACTGCTGTGAGGAGAAACCATGACCAAGGCAATGTGTAGAAAAAGCATTTAACTGGGAACTTCACTATAGCTTCAGAGGGTTAGTACATCATCACAGAGACTGTGGCAGTGGTCAGGCATGATGCTAGAGACTTAGCTAAGTGCTCACATCTGATCCACAGGTCTTAGGAAGAGATAGACTAGGTCTGAATTGGGCTTTTGAAAATTAAAAGCCCACTTCTAGTGACATACCTCCTCCAACAAGGCCACACCTTCTAATTTTTCCCAAACAGTTCCACTAACTGGGGACAAAGCATTCAATATATGAGCTGATTGTGGCTCATTAAAATCACTATAGGGCTCAAGGGAATCCTCAATAAGACAGTGTCATTGGTGCACAGAACTAAAGGAGATGATGAGGGAAGATGTGTTGGCATGGACCAAGGCCTGGCAGAGTACATGGGAGTAGAGGCTGCTCTGGACCTGTCAGGCTAACTAGCAGGACTGGAGTAAGGGGATCTGTAGGAGGCAAATAGGGAGGCGTGGGGAGGTGGATGTATATCACAGGAACTGTGGTATGTATTTCTTATGAAAGGAGTGGACACTGAAGGGTTGGGGGAGCTCTGACATGGGTTATGACACCAGTACTGTGGTGACTGATACATGAAGGTGAACAGAGATCCATGCTGGGCAGCTGTCAAAATTCCCAGCTTGCATAGTAACTCACAAGAAAGCCTTAGTCAGTGGTGTAGAGAGAAGGAGGATATCAAATGTATTTAAGGTTAAGTCTGTGGGTGAGCAGATGAGAGAGAGAATCTTCTTTGATTAGAATGAAGGTTGTTGGGGCCAAGTTGCGGAGTATCTTCTTAGCATGGAGGAAGTCCTAGACTTAATTCTCAGTACCACAAAAGTTAAAGAAGAAGAAAAGAAACATGATAGTGTCAGCTTGAGCCACTGGAAGGACAGGACTGCCATTAGCTGAACAGGGGTTCTATGGGAGGAGCAGGTTTTGGGGAAGCAGAGAACCAAGAATTCTACTTCAGACATGTTAATTTTGAGACATCCTTGAAAGACCTTGATGGCAATCCCAAATATGTGACCACCCCTCCTATTTGAACAACAATTACAAGTTAAACATCATGTTACTTTTGGTGAGATTCTCTATCTGAAGAATGTGTTAGGAAAGATTAATGTTTATATTACAGCTATGGTGATTATTTTGAGAATTTACCTCCGGACTAAATAAGCATTTGTATTTTCCATTGATTCAAAGCCGTTGCTGTATAATTAACAGATTCCAAGTTTATCACCAGGCCAATAGGGACTTCCACCACTTGTTCCAGCTCTGGGTGTAACTATACTGCTCAGCATCATACACACACACACACACACACACACACACACACACACACACACA
>JADRCC010224114.1:0-14640 GCA_019843855.1 Hylomyscus alleni
GGGGGGCGGGGGAGGCTGGGGTTAGATGGACTCCACATTTGTCTCATTTCTTCTGTCCCCATGGAAGGTGCATATGATGATGTGTAGTGTCCCCATCCCAAGGAGGCCATACATAGGTTCCAGGTATCTCCTGGGCTCCCCATTCATCTCAGATCAGAGTCTGCCATTAGCTCTCTGTCGCATCAGCTAGCAAAGGAGTGCTATCTCTTGCTGAAGGATAGAAATGTCTGGGATGCTATTGCCACAGGCATACATAGAATATAAAGCTATACTTTGTAATACCTAGATGTGGATGTTGAATTTGAACAGGTTCAAACAGTTCTTAGAAATGGAGCTTCTTTATAAATGATCCCACAAAACAGAGTTCTGTCACTAAAGCTACTCACAGGTCAACATTCATTTTAAAATGATCCACTTATATCCTAAGTTACTCTGTAGACTGGATATGTGCTTATGTAGCGTGCAGTATAGCAGAGTGTGTCACACTCCAGCACCCTCAGTCATCCAGGCTGAACCTCTGTACAACCTGACAGAGAGCACCTCAATGCTTGTTTTCAAAGGGACAGAGCAGTTGTCTTTTCTTCAGCTGAGTTTGTAGCCTCTAGAGGTGCTGAACACCTCCAGATGTCCATAAATCCTTCGTTACAACTGAACTGTTTTCTGTGGTCACTGCCTGTCTATGCCAGGTCGCCTCTTCAGGCGAATGCTAGAAACACAATTAAATCCAAAGCTGGCATCTATAGCCGATATTCTGCATATTCAATAATATGTTTTGCCTCAGAGTATAAGAAAGGCTGTGGATTTTATCCAAAGTTTCCGAAGCTTATCTCATCTGGCTAACCTCCCTGCTAGATAATTCAAGGGAAAACAAGTGTCACTCTGCTAATACGCATTTACAAATGCTGGGCAAACTCTAAACATATTTCCCTTTCCAGATGAGGGATTATCATTAGAATCAAGGGAACACGGAGCCTCCTAGAATCAGGTTACCAAAGACAGTCTTAATGGCTTTAATAGGGAATGTATCCATCTTAGCTTGAGAGATGTACCATTAACTGTTTAGCTCATCCTCTTCCAAGGTTAATGTCAGTATTTTAAGCTCTTCCAAAGACTGCTTTTTAAAAGGGATTTTATTAGCAAGCCCCTGGATAACAGAGCCTTAATTCTTTCCTTGCTCCTGCTGGTTTTTTTTTTTTTCATAAAACAATACCTTCTCTAAGGGTGAGAGAGCATGCATATAGATTGATGTTTTAGGCACTGGAAAGTAAAAGCTAGAATCATGTTTAACACAGTTTTACTTCAGCACAGCCTGGTCTGTCAAGTGAGTTCCAGTTATGAGTGCAGTTCACTATGTGTGCTTTAGAGAGGTCTTCACAGAGCTGCCTTTTCTATCCCATTGTACCTCAAAGTGTCCATCTTAGCCTCTCAGGGGCGGTGCTCAGAAGCTGATGGTAGCTTCCTGTTGGTTTCGAGAGCTTCCTTCCATCGGCGGTCTGTGTCACATCTTCACCTACTCTGGCACTCTCCCATTTACAGAGAAGCAAGCCGAGGCTCCTGAAGCGTTGCCAGATGGTTGAGAATGACTGGTCTATCAGGGATGGTCTTCAGAAGGCTAAAGAGAGTGTAGTCCCAAGCCTGCTGCTCATGCACAAATCATTATCACATGCTGGGGGCGGAGGTGGGGGGGGACTGTGTGGAAGAGCAGAGCAGGCACCGTTGGGGTCGTGGGCTGTGACTTAGAAGCAAATGAACTGTTAGTTTGGAAGCTTGAGTGTGAGCTTCGTTGTCTCCATTCACTATCTGTAGGACCTGGGAGGGACTGGAGCATCTCTGAACAGCGGCAGAGAATGGGGTCTCCGAGGGCTAGCATTGTGGGACGACTCATGTGTGAGCAGCATGTGTCCGCTCCGGCCTTTGTGGCCTTTACAATTTTTCTATTTGGTCAGTCACGGTGTCACACTGTGTCCACAAACACACAAGAAAGCAGGGAGTACTGCTGGCTGTGGCGGACTAGGTGTCGGGTGTGGCGCAGAGGGCTGCCGTTTGCTCTGCTTTTTAATCCTTCCCAGAATCCTGCTAGCTAGTTTCGTGTGTGCCTCCACTGCATCGGTGAGGGGACTGAAGAGTGGGAGACCCGTGTCCCACAGCCTCATCTTGGAAGCCACATTCACTTGGTTCCGTGTGTTTCCAGAACCAATTCCTCCCTTCCTGACTTCCTGGTAGCCCTGGAAGGCAGAGTGGCTTTGGTTATTGCTGCAAAAAGATGGAATAAGCAGAACCAGTCCTTTTACTTTTATTTGCGCATCAGTTTATGAGAGCCAGGTTCCTAGGGGAACTGTGGAACCTCCATCACCATGCTTTCATCTTTGAAGCTACCTGGCTTGCAGCATCATGACTCCTACTAACCGCCAGATGTGCAACAGCTGGAAGGATCCAGTTCCCGTGAAGGAAGCGGAGTCTAGAGCCCCTCTGGTGCCAAAGAGAAGCCAGCCCTGGGTGGAGAGGAGGGGGGGCGCATTAGGAAGGAACCCTACCTCTGTCAGACTCTGGCTCTGGGATCTTATTCCAGTGCCTAATCGTCGCCAGAAAAGAAGGCTCAGCTAGACCTTCTGCAGAGGCTGCTAATTACAAACACTCTGAGCTCATTGATCCAGAGCGGCTCTGATGAAGTAATTATTCACAACAGCACCTAGGAGGGCTGAGGGAGATTAGTGGGAAAGGACCATAGCGCCCGGTCTCCATCGCGGAGAGGCCTCTCTCGGCTTGCTCCCAGAAAGAGCTTGAGTCTGGCCCAACTCTTTAATTACCTTCTGAGGCACTAAAGTTTAAATTAAATCCGGATTGTTTTCATATTAGCCTCTGCAGAGCCCTGAGCTAAGCATCCGTGAGGCTTGCTGGCGTGGGAGGAGGTAGGGCGGAGGAGTGTTTTTTGGTTTTTTTTTTTTTTTTTTTTTAACTTGGGCTCTTAAACTGGAGATGTTCATGCAGTCAAGAGCAGAGCAGAACTGGTTCCCTGGTAGAGGTGAAAAGGCATCCCGGGATGCCTGTGTAATGTCAGAATTGCCACCTGCAGACATCCCCGGTGGGTGCTCAATGGCAGCAGCCATTAGGGCTCGGGGACCCAGTCTCAGGTGCCTAGCCAGTCCCTCTAATAGGTGTTAGCACTAGATTTGAATAAGAACATGTACCCAGTCACCATTTACATTCTGTTACACGACCTTTGTAGCATTTTCTACACTCCTGTGCTTGTCTTTTCGGAAGTCCTCGAGCTGCCGCACTCAGGACAACCAGAGACCGTGTTAGGATATATGTTAAGCCGCTGGGAGCAGTTTTGAATTTTATAATGCCTTCTTTGTCAAGACTGCACCATACTTCACGCTTCCTCATCTGCTCCTCACCGGGTCGTGGTATTGTCTGTGGGAATGTAGAGGGGAGGACCGGCCAGGAGCGGCAGACATCATGGCTACCTCTTCCTTGGTAGCTGCTCCCCTGGCAATCTAACTGCCGCACAGGTAATACAGATAGATCAGCTCTCTCCATTCCCTCCTCGGTGCCACAGGCTGCGGAAGCACAGAAAGGCCTTGTTTCCAGTTTTGGCCACAGCACACCCCGCTGGGTCACCTGAGCCTCACCTCCTGTTGAAAGCCTTCAGTTCCAGCACAGCCCACACCCATTAGCTCTCTGTGCCTCGTTACTCAGGTGGGGAGGTGAGAATGTAACATTGCAAGCAGGGCTGCTTAGTGTCTGTGGAGCCAGCCCTTCGGTCCTAATTTGCAAACAGGCAGAAGCCCCACTGGGAGAGCGCCACATTACCTAGGCCCTTCCATGCCTGTGTGCTGCGGTTCCTTGGGGGAGCGCGCAGCGCAGCGGTACTATTCTTTTCCCTAATGAAGCCCCAGTGGCTGCGCGTGTGACACGAAGCGGGCTGCTCTGCAGTCCTCCTGAATGGCCACTGTGCTCACACCAAAGTTAATGAAGGCGAGAACCTCCCGCTTGCTGCCTCCTCCATCCTGAACTGCTGGGCCAGCTGCCGTCTGTAGCACTGGAGAGGCTTCCATTACAGATGAAGGCCTGGCTGAGTTTATTAATTGCACTCATTAGTGCTGGCTACCCACAAGCCGAGTCTATCCAAGGAGGCAGCGTCTTCTAGCCCTCCCTGCACAGGTTCCACTCTGCAAGATAGCTGCTGGGCTCCAAACCCCAATCCTACCACTGAGGGTAGCATTTGACTTGGGACTTTGTACCCAAGATGCTCCACCAATCATTCATATTTTCTTCCCATAAATACATCTCAAACAATTACTGTGTACCACCTATGTAAGGTAGAAGTTCAGGTAGGGGAATGTCAGATAACCGATCGCCCATCATGCAGCATATCCAACTGGGAGAACGCAGGCAGAAATTGAAACCCCAGCCACTTGGTCTTCTATTGGCACAGCTATAAAGTAAATGAGGGAGATGTTATTCTTTATGTCATCAGTATTTCCTTGGGCTAAAGAAATAAAGCGCAATGGTAAAATCCCAACATGTCATATAGACAGTCGGGATATGAGTCCCTGCTACATGCCAGTGGCTATGAGCTCTGCTTTACTAATATTTTATTCCACGCAATGATCCTGGGGCCTGCGCTTTATTTTGCTGCCTCACAGATGGAGAAACTACAGTTTACAAAAGGCAGAGAGAAGGTTATGAGAGTTCGTCAATAGCCCCATAATGAGAGCATCCTTCAAGCAGGTAACAGGCTGCATTCCATGCCAAGGGCTTCCGCTGTTGGTTTATGCTCTAATGATTAAGGGGGACATGACCACTGGGCTGGAAGTCCTGGGGAAGGAAATCCCCTCCAGGTTGAGATGCCAGAGAGATGTGGTCAAGGCCACAGGGGTAGGGACATTGAAATAGGAGATTGGGAGGGGCAGCAAGGCTAGAGCACGGAGACCATGGATGGATCCTGCAGACCACTTAAACCACAGGAGCCTCGGCAGTGGCCAGACAGGAAAGTGACTTGACTCAGTGTCTGATTCAAAATGATCCAGGTAGTTGCTGGGCCGTGAGGTGGTAGAAAATAAGACTGGGTAGCATCAACTAGGAGCCTGCTGAGGCGACACTAGTGGGGAGCAACGGTGGCTGGTGGCATGGACCAACAAAGGCAGTGAAGACAGTGAGAGAAACAAACACATTGTGGCCAATGGCTTGGAAGGTAATGAACACACGGAGAAATCCAAGGAGACCTCTAAATGCCTACTCTGAGGGCAAGTATCTGAAAGCACTGCTTTCTGCCTTCTGGACATGACACTGTGGGCCTGTGGAGCAGGGGTGCTGTCAGTGGGTCTCAGGGGTTCTGCCAACCCCCTGGCCCTGTTGGACCGGAGTCATGTAAGAAAGATGAAAGCACACAGGGAAACAGGTCTGCAGGTGAAGACTCTGAGCGGAGACCTCTTGGGGGAGGAGAGCAACAGGAAGCAAGCAAAAGCCCAGGGAGAGGTGGGGAGAGAGGGAGAGAGGGAGAGAGGGAGGGAGCAGAACCAAATATGGTGGACCTCAGTGACGCTCACACACTCTGGGAGATAATGTAGCAAAACAGACCAGGGTCCTAGTTGTCATGGTTTAGATGGGAGATGCTGTGATCCCAGGAGAGCAACATAGTTGCTTTGTAGACTGAGTGCTTGATTCCCCTCCCGGACAGGAGGAGTGGGGGTGGGGGCAGAACTCCTTTCTCCTCTGGGACAAGAATTGTCCCACTTCCTGGCAGAGTACAGGAACAACAAGTGGGTGTGGTTTGCAGTTTCATTCTGGAAAAATTACTTTCCCCTGGGAAGTATCCCCTGGCTTCCCAGTTCCTAAATTGAGATTTCCAGTTAGTCCCACCATCTGGGGTAGCGACAGATACTTTAAGAGGCATCCAGTCTGTGCTGTGCTGTAGCGAGAATGTCAACCCCGAACAAATAGCTCTCTGCAGGCCCCCATTCTTTATTACTCCTCCAGAGCATATCATGCCCCCGGCAGACTGTGCTTGGCTTTTTCCTCACAAAGACCACTCAGTAGAAGATGCCACGAGTGAGCTGGCTCAGTAATTGAGTGGCCTCTATCTGTTTCTGTTCTCCAATCTTCCCAGCTACACCATGGCTCCCTGCTTCCTGACTTCTTGTTGAGTGACACATTTACTCTTTCAAGATCAAACTGCCCGATTCCTCCAGCTGTCCTGGCCCCTGTGCTCTGGGAAGCCTGGTGGAAATCCAGCATAGGCAGACCTGTGAATATACAGCTTACCTGCCCATCTCAGGATTTACTTAAACGTGACTGACTAATTTATCTTGCAGTGTGATTTCCTCACAAGTTGACTTGCCAATTTTCTCTGCTCAGAGAACGTTCTAAAGAGATGGCGTGGGAAGGAGGGGAGGGGAAATCTAAAGAGATGGGTGTGGGACAGAGGGGAAATGGGTGCTCTTGATTTCCCACTTCCAAATGTGAGATTGGACTAGAGAGTCCATATCCTGGTTTTGGGTGATCACACACTCTTGTTAAGAGCTGAGCAGGGTCAGAAAGGCACAGGCTCAGTCCCTAGAGGCTTGGAGTTGGGTTAGCGTGAGCATGTTCCTGAGGTCTGACTGGGTACCTGGGCAAAAGCAAGAATCTCTGCCTTCAGCAACAGCTGCTTCTCTTCCTGTTGTGAGCAAGGGTTAGCAGAGGTGTGGAGAGGTGGCTTGTGGGAGCTTGTTATCTTGCTTCTCAACCATCTTAAAAGGCCGAAGGGAAGGAGAAAGGACACACATGTGGGTAGCCAGTTATCCTGGTGAGTTCTTTGTAAAGTTAGAGATTGATCACTGAATGAGTGATCAATCATTTTTACCCAGTTCTAACAAGAATGGCAGCCTGTTCTGGTGGGAAGATCTGGAACCCATGCTACACGTGCAAGGGTGACAAGCAACTTGGGACAATAGAGGTATCAGATAAGTTAGATTGTAAGTTTATCTAATATTAATTCAATTATGTAGAATTACTCAAGTGCCCACTTATACACATTTGTAGGTAGCCAAATGCAAAGTGATTATTTGCATTTGACTTCATTTTTGTTTTTTTTTAAAGGACAGTACTTTTATTTTATTTTATTTTATTTATAGTTTTTATATATAATATATAAATATTATTTATATTATTTTATTTTATTCCATTTAGAATAATAATTATGCAATAATTATGGAAAGAACTAAAACCCTATCGGGCACATTCTTCAAATGACTGTTGGTCCTGTAACTTGTTAAGCACTTGAAACACACCGTCAGGTTTGTCATGAACTTGTTATCCTAGGTCTACAGATAAGGAAACAGGTCCCAGGAAAGCTAGGGGTAGGTCTACGGCAGGTGATAAAGCTGAGATTCACTCTAGGCACAGTGACTCCGCAGTGTGACCTTCTGCTATCAACAAGAAACTCTGATCCGCTTCCTTCTCTGTGTCTTACACTCTTGTTCAAGAGTGTTCAGGGTTGTTAGCAACCTGGTATCCATAGCAGGGCACATTCCCTGGTTGCCATGCAGAGACTGAAGCTCACATCCCAGATGAAATACAGCTGAATGTGAAGCTGGCAGGTCGCATGGCTGAAGAGTAGACATGAGCTGTAAAACCAGGAAAGGCATCTGCAGAGCCTTGCCGGCCTTCTGCATTCTCCCCGGTAGCGGGGTTGTCGGGTGGGGCTGGGCGCCATGGTGAGTCGCTCAAGGGCTGTGCTTCCTGGAGGCTGCCCTGGAATTAGGATGGCACTCTGTGTGTCTTTATCGTTGCCTTCTGAGGCTTCCAGAGGAGGGCACAGAGCATCAGTGTCTTCTGATCTTGCAGTTGGGCCCTCTCCACACTGTGAGAGGATCCAGTTCAGCTCTACATTAAAATGGTGATGTGCTCAACTTTCTTAGGTTGTTTGCTTCCCTCTAGCTTTAGGATTTGAAAAGGCTAACACTTGTGAAGATCAGCTCCTGGTCCCCTCTCGGCTGCATGGCTTTTAAGGTTTTCTCTAATTGCCGAAGGACCCAGAACATTGCTTTATCGTCAGTGCCTTCCCAGCATCTCGGGGAGCTCACCCCTTGCGAAGATGTTCTCATTCAGAATGAAGGCGAGCCCCAAAGGAATGGCGGAGAACAGTAGGCAGTCCACTCCACCCTGCCTCCTTCCCTTCTTTTGGATTTCCTACCTCAAGTGACAAGCTCTACACGATGTCAGATAGTTTGCCCCCACTTCCTTACCTGTTTTCCCTCCATCAGCCCCCGTGCCCAGCACACACTGAGACAGTGAAGCAGGGAGGGCCTGCAGAGGTGAGAAGGGCTCTGCCACTGCCACGGTGAAGACATTCGCCTGCCAGTAGTGGAGAGCTGGAGTCAGTATGTAGGAAGGCTAACAAATGGGGCCAAATTCACAAGTCCACCTTGTCCTCCATACAAAATGGGAGATGTGCTGCTGCTGGGCTCTGTGGTGCCCCAGGCATTCTCTCCCTGGGAGCCTGAGCCAGTTAATCTCTTAGTGTGAGTACAGGGGAGATGTCACGGTCTCTGGCAAAACTGCAATAACAAGTTTTATGTGCTTAGCAGAGGGATGTCAGTCGGATTTTGAAGATGCTATACAAACATAAGGTGAGGGAGCCTGCTTTATCTGAGACAGTGCTGGTCTGAAGACCTTGCCAATCCTAGAAAGCCAGGCTTTCTCCTTGCCCCGTGTGTGACTGGTGACAGGAGCACCCTTGGGGCGTTTTCAGAGTGTCTGGACAAGGATTGCCTTGATGGCAGCTTGGCCGATGAGCTTGGGTGGAAAGCTCAGGTTTTCACTGTCTACTCTGTTCTCTGCAGCCTGCACAGACAAGGAACTGAGGAGCCTTGCTTCCCGACTGAAGGACTGGTTCGGAGCTCTCCATGAGGACGCCAACAGAGTCATCAAGCCTACCAGCTCTGATACGACCCAAGGCAGTAAGACCACTCTATTCTTACTATTTCACTATAAATACTCAAATGCCATGGGTTTAGCAGCAGCATATTTTGGCTAAAGAATAAGATTTAAAATATATGGCATTTTTAGAATATTGAATTACCAAAGAAGGGTGTTGTTTAGAATCAAGAGAAATATGACTTTTGGAAAAAAAATGTGATTTCAAAGAGATCATGTTTTTATATAGACATTTTGAAAATATATAGAAAAAAGTTGTGTGTATGTGTGTAAATATATACTCACATATGTAATACTACCTATTTAGCAACTTAAGCATTCTACATACCTTGAGGTAATTTTTCTTGTTGCATATGGAAAAATGTACATATGTTGGGAAGTTTGCACACTTTACAAGCTGATATACCATTCGGAAAATTAAACATCTAGAAATATCATTATGCTTTAATGTTATCTAGTGGGGTCTCTAGCAGGAGCCAAATAGGATCCTAATCATTGCTATAACAACTTAAGAAGCTTTTAATTGGGACATTTGGGTTGTTGCTAATAGAAGCAACAGTGTAGCAAGCATCTTCCATAAGTGCTTCCCCTCCCCCCCATACTGGGTATTCCCCAGAAACCTGAAGGAGCTCTGGGGTGAGCACATATTCATACATGCACACTCCACCCTCCATGCTTTGGACTCTGAGGTAGTTGTGCTAACGGGTACAGTAGAGATCACTGATATACCAATCCTTCAAGTACAGGCAGCTCGGCTGTACGTGCATTTGAGACGCAGTATTCATGTCACCTCCTACCCTCAGATTGTTTGGATAGAACTGTGAAAGCAAAGCTCTTGGCTTGAGGGTGGGAGATGAGAAGTCACAAAGTCAACTTGGCCTCTCAGCTGGACCAGCATGGATCACCAGCCCAGTATGGTGGCGCACATGCCTCCCTGTATACGGGGGAAGCAAAAGCAGGAGGATCCTTTAAAGACAGGATCGAGACTGGCCTGAGCTACATGGATAGATGCTGTCTCAAAATCAAAACTAATGGTCTTATCCCTTGGTAAGTCTTTGTTACTCGTAGCTTTCTGGAGAGATCAGTGAAGGGTACTGATGCTTAGTGGAACAGTTTCAGTCTTTCGCCTTAATGGCAAGATGGCACTTGTTTCTCAGACCATGTTTTACAGGAGGTAGCTCCTGCAAGTTGTGTCTGTAGGATGGTGAGGTGAGATTGGCTTTTTTTGTTTGGTTTGGTTTGGTTTGGTTTAGTTTTGGCTTGGTTTGTTTTTGGTGTTTGGGTGGTTTGTTTGGTTTTAGTTTTGGTTTTTCCTGCCAGAGATTCCTTGGGGGTCTATGGGCACTAATTTCCATCTAGAAAAACTTGTCAGTGAGCCTCCCAACCCTGGGCTTTTAGAACAACTTCTCCATGGAAAGTAGCTTTGGGGAAGGGAAGTCCTTAGAGCCTCTCTGTAGACAGGTGGGAGCCTTGGAAATGTTAGTGTGCCTAGGAGTAAACGGAGTTCCCAGCGTCATTGTCAGTTTGATGTCCTGAAGCCACTGGGGCAGAGATGTAGAACAAGGGTGTTTTATTTCCTGAGGCCAGAGAAAAGAGCAACACATTTGTTGGTCTTGAAGGGGCAGCCCCAGACCTGTGCTCCAAACTCCATCCTCTGTCTCCAACAGCTGCAGATGCTGGAGGTGGAGCAGACTTGACCTTTAGGCTGAGCTACACAGCCTGGCATTTCTTCTGGTTGGTGATCATGACAGCCATTAAAGAAGGACCCATGTTATACCACATAGTCTCATCCGGAAAAAAAAATTAAAAGGTGTTTTCCTTTTGATAGCAAAATGAATACATTTAATTATCCAAAGATTTATTTGAAAGGGTAAACCTAAAGCTAGTAGAAAACTCCTATAGCTAGGAAACAAGTGCTTTTACCGATAAAATATGCTAATAGTGGTGAGGCCATTAAAGAAAACATGGGGGTCTCCTGGAGCATCAACAGTAAGGGCAAGCCCAGCATCTCCCAAGAGCTCACAGGGAGTTGATGCAATCTTTGTGTAGAATTTTGTACAGATTTGCCTTGAAGATGTTGCTTCATTATATCTGGATCTCTAAACAAATGCAAGCTGCACACAGAAGTGTAGGAGACACTAGAGTGTGCAGTCTGTCACATCAGTATCCTATGCAGACACTGTCTCCCAGAGGTGGCACCCTAAGCCAGCTGGATGCTTTCAGGACAGATGTATCAAAGAAGGCAGAGGGCGACCAGGGAGAGACACCATGGAGACTGTAGATCCCGACCGAACTGTTCGTGTTTCAATCCTGATTCTGAACCATATAATCTTGCTATTTTTTTCATCTATAAGGTAGAGATGACGACATGCCACGTGACTGCCACTAGGATGGAGTGAGGTGCTTAAGCGTATAGTGCTTAGAAACATTTTTATCTGTAGAGTTCTAAGAGAATAAAGCTAGTCCCAGAGACCCCGTTTATAGGAGAAGCTAGGATTTTGGGCATCCGGTAGTTCGAAGAGAAAGATTGGCTTGAGGTCTGTCTTCAAGGCTGTGGCATCCAGGGGGCGGAGCTAAGCGTGAGCATTCCTCCCTTGGGAAAACAGACTTCCCCTTCCCTGGGAAAATAAGAAAGAAGGGATTGTCTGAGTTGATTTGGATTCCATCTCCTGTGGCTCCTTAGGGGATTGCAGGAAAGAAGGAAGAGACCAATGAAGGACCTGAGTGCTCTTCCTTCCAGCCTCGGCCTGGGCCAGAGGCTCCTCTGGGACAGAATGGAGCCTTGAGTCTCATTCACTTACTATGGTCTCTCCCCCACCCCTGCCCCCACCCCACTCCTTTCTCCAACATTTTGTTTTGAGTTTTCTCCCCCACGCCCCATCCCAAAATGATAAGCCCGGGTTTCAGTGTTCTACATCTTATGTTTTAGCATGTCCCTGGTTTATCTTTCAGTTCTGCAAGCAGGTTTATAGCCAGTGTGACTATACCACAGACACACTCTCCCGGGGAAAGATTTCTCTTCCGAAGATATTTCCCTCAAAGTTGGCTCTTGCCTTTAGTACGTTTATATGTCTCATATATAAAGGGCACATGTTGGGGGTGGGTCTGGTGCTGCTATGTCTTTGGATGCTAAATTCAGTATTCTGAGTTCTTGTTGCCCCAAGACAAGCAAATTCCCACATATGCCAGCCTTTGTAGTGCAAACCTTGCTCCCCAATTTAAAACTATTGGTTAAATAAAAATGGTTATAGCCAATTACCGGGAAGAATAGAGAGAGGTGGAGGTTGAGTTACCAGGCTGGGTGTTACAGGTAGGGGCCATGAGGAAGAAGGAGAAAGGGGAGAGAGAAGGAATTCGAAAGAGGAAGAAGAGGGGGAGGAGGAGGGGGAGGAAGGAGAAGGAGAGAACAGGAGGTCTCCATTAGTCATGCTGAACCAGCAGCCCATGCCCAAGTGACATGCCTCCCCAGGACAACAGATTGCTGGAGCAGAAGTGACTCAGGAAGACTTAAACAGCAAGTATTTGGGGAAGTAACCAGTCTAGGGTTAGAGAATTAGATTAGGGGACATCCCGTAGTAATCGCACAGAGCCTAATAAAGAAATCATAGTTTGAGTCTCATTCATTTGAATCTAGACAGGGATAAGCATAATTCATATTACTTTATAGAAACAGCCCGAAAGGGAGGGCACAGTTGGGTGCACCCTGACCCCTCTGGGGCACCAAGTTAGGGAGCAGCAGGGTGTGCTCTGTGCCTGGCAGGCTGAGCTGTCTCTTTCTCCCACAGGGTTTGACACCAGCATCCTGCCCATTTGCAAGGACTCCTTGGGCTGGATGTTCAACAAGTTGGATATGAACTATGACCTCTTGCTGGACCACTCAGAGATCAATGCCATCTACCTAGACAAATATGAGCCCTGTATCAAGCCTCTCTTCAACTCATGTGACTCCTTCAAGGATGGCAAACTCTCCAATAATGAGTGGTGTTACTGCTTCCAGAAGCCAGAAGGTAAGGCGGGATGGCTCCAAAGGCCAGGCAGCCATGGTAGGGAGTACAGCAGGGATCTGTGCACAGAGGGACATAGCTATCAATCACCCTCTAAAACAGCAAGCCCGGAGGCCCCTGTCTGCTTTTAACACGGCATTTCGGGAAACCGAGAATAAAATGGTGGTAGCTTTGAACTGAGCAATTCTTTCCTTTAGGAAAGCATCCTTTCCATGCTTAGCATTTTCATCTATAAAATGGGTGCATAGGAACCTTTGCTATGTGGTTCTCAAGGCCATAATGAGATTCTCAATATGAAAAACACTATACAATGTAAGAGGATCCTATTTCCCACTTCCCATGAATTCTTCTTAATTGTGTTTTGCTTATAAACAAATGACAGATCATGAAATGCACAGGACCTAAGGAATCTAGGAAGAAAGTATCCCAGAGTGGCTCCTTGAGGAGCCTGTCACACAAAGTCAGGAGTGGGAGCCACCCTGCCCCAGTGTTCCATCCAGTGGCCACGCTTTGCCTTCCTGTGGGTGGGTCACCTTTCCCATCTGGCTTTCACTTCAGTCCCTGCCCCCTAGGGGGTGTACCCAGTAGACCAGAAATCTGTCTGTCTGTCTACTAATGGTATTCAAATTGTACAGTATTTATGCATGTGCACAGAGATGCCAGGACACCTATCAAAAATGTAGACACTCTTTTTTTTTTAAGTTTTATTGCATTATAATGAGAAAAGTTACATGATTTCAATTTATCTGAATTTGTTAACATTTAAAAACATATTTTAAGTAAATATAATTAAATCACATTATTGTTTTCCTTTTGTACCCCAACTTCTCCCAGAGACTCCCCCTTCAATACCTACAATATCTTTTTTGTCATATTCTTTAAATTTATAAACATTATAACAATAAAGATGAGTATTATAAAAGTTGTTTGACGTAAAACAACAATCATTTTAACAATCTTATGTAGATATTTGTCTATGACAATACTGAAAATACATGTTTTTCTCAATATAAATTTTAAATAACTCCAAATGTATTAACTGTATATTTCAAAATAATACATCACTATTAATATTTTCTTAAATGAACATAAATATATAAAGTGTTTTTGTTTGTTTTATATTTAGTAGAGTTTAAAATCTTGGCTATTACTGTGGTAACTTGATACAAGAATTACAAACATCAAGCAAAGCATTCAGTCTTACTCTTTGTTGTTCTCTTACAAAACCCCTCCAAATTTAATTGTCTACATTTCTTTTGGGTATATAAATACTTGTAAAATATGTAAGCTGTTCTGAAAACCATAATATATTGTAAAAACATGAAATAAACAATACTACTAATAGGGAGACTGAGATAGGAGAAGCAAGATTTCAAGGTCATTATGTTCTACATAGCAAGACACTGTCATGAACCAACAAGCTGAAAGTATTTATGGATTATGGACCTATTTCTCCAATTACCAAATTAGAGAGACCATTGGATGACAGTCAATAAATTTCTAATTCCTCATATTTTTGAATTTCATTAATTAGGATATGTTGGTAATATTAATTTTTATATTAAGATATTAAGAAAAAGTAATTGTCTCTTCCTGTTGTTTTTGTTGTAAGAGGTGGAATTAGGTTTGTGTGGATTTGTTGAAAGATTACTTTCTTGCTTCTTCTAGGGTGTAGTTTTGCTCCTTATGTTGATGTTTTCCATCTATTATCCTT
>JADRCC010224227.1:0-11231 GCA_019843855.1 Hylomyscus alleni
GGTGATAATCAACATAGAAACACACAACTGGACGATGTGCCGAGAGGGAGACTTCAGCGTGCTCAGCCTAAGTGGGACCTTTGCATTATACCCCTTTCCTCCCTCTGGGATCTGTGAAGAGGACGGGACAAAAAGTTTGTTAAGAGCCAGAGTTCATGGACAACTTCAAGGAAAACAGAACTTTCCATACACAAAAGGAAGAATTAAAATAAAACAGAAGATGGAAAAGCAACCGAGGGAGACTTCTAATGTCAAGCTTTGTCCATCACATGCACACTCTTGTACCCTACACACAGACAGACATGACGAATAGCTGTCAGTAAAGGTCATTACCTTTAGTTGAGAACGCTGCTTATATCAGCAACTTAGCTAGTTTAATAAAAACATATTTTTGAATAAATACATTTAATGAGACCAGGATTATAAAATTTAAGTAGATTAAGAATTTTTAATACCTGTGATATACACTGAATAAATAAATGGTGGCATGTGTAATTTCTATTGCTGCTAATTCTAATAAAACATAATGCTTTATGTGAAAACATTATATTCCACATGAGAAGCCAATATTGTCAAATTGCCAGTGATATGTTACAGATATTTGAAGTCTCTTCTCTCTTCTCTTTTTTTCTCTTTCTGCCTCTTCCTTATCTTGCTCTCCTCCAATTCCCCAATATGCTGGGAATCAAACCTAGTATGCCAGGGAAGTGCCAGACTTAAAAATAATTAAATGCTCTAAACTGAAACCAATATATCAGAATCCACAAGGCAGCCTTCAAAGTTCAAGTGAAGACCAAATTACCTGATAGGTTGTTTCCTGTTTCTCCTCTCCCTTTCAATCAACTGTGTGAACTGTGAGATTCACCATCAATTTCAGATCAGAAACAGCAAACACTTCTCTATAAAATCTAAGCCATCTGTGCTCTTGGAGCCAGCAAGATGTACTGTAGGTCATCACGCGTCAACCCCACTCTATTTTACCTGCCTATTCCCCATGAAGAAAATTGTGTTACATTTTCTCTAGTCATCTCAACCTGTAGACCTGTTCTCTACACCCCTTGCATACATCTGCATGAGCGTGTGACTGTTTCTTTTCTGTACGAATAACAAGTATTTGTTAGCAGGTATCGTATCGTATTTGTTCCCTCCAAAGTCTCTTTGTCCCTGAACTTCAGTGAAGGGTCACATCCGTGGACCACCCTTCACCCTTCATTGATTAGATTAAGCCGATGAGGAACCCCAGCAAATAAATAGCTGGCTGAGGAACATGTGATCTAGCCATTTATTAATTCACCTGGCTTCCTCCCTACAAGATTTTCCTGCTGTCTGTGTCCCTTCACTGACAGGCTCAGCTCTTCTCTGACAGAGTCTGTAAGATTTGCTCCTTCTGGCTCCCAGGCCCTTCATTCCTTCCCTTTGCCCCTTTGGGTCTGGGAGTGGTAACAGCTCCTTGGCTCACACCTTCTTAAAATGTCTTTGTAAATCAAACCATCTTGAATTATCCTGCCATCTGTTTCCAGGTGAGAGTTTGACAGCATTCCTGCTATATGGGTCTTAGAATACCTCACGTTAATTTACAGGCTTACTAGCAATATGTGTGTTCGTTCCCCTTCACAGCAGGCCAACTGTTAATATCAATGGACTTAGATTTTTATCCTGTCTGTGGCAGTCAGTGAACTTGGTTTTGCATTTTTTCTGCTTGCTAGTGAGATGAAACCTCTCCTGTATCCACAAGCATATTTACTTTCACTTAGGTTTCTTCTCAACTGTCTTCCAGTAACTAAAATGCATATTCCTCAACAGTTACACTTAGAGACTCTTCTCTGCTGCCTCTATGTGTGAGAGAAGACCTCACTATATTGCCCAAGCTGGTCTCAGATTCCTCAGAATCCTGCCTGGGTCTCTCTTGCCGGCACACCACGTAGCCACCACACCCACTCACTGCTTTGTCTGTGATGGTCTTTGTTGTCCAAACCTTTAAAATATATGCCTACATGGTTTTTAATTATACTTTTAATATTTGTGTTCTTAATGTGTTTTCATATTTTGCGGTGTGAAATGCCAATTTAATTACATCTACTGCTCCACTGTAAGCCAGTTTTCACATCAAATTGGTAATACTTTTGTCTGTTGATACTCGAAGGTTTTCTATGTAGATGTTCACTGTGGAAAATAAAAATTTTACCTCTTTCCACTTCTTATACTTATTCTCTTAGAAATTTTAGCATTTTGCTCCCATAGTTAATAATAATAGTGCTAATGGATGTCCTTGTTTTATTTTTTTTGAAGACTGTATTTATATTTCATCGCTGAACATGATGTTCTTTTCAAGTAGTTAAAATAGTTCTTTTTTTCTATTGGATGCATGAAGGGCATTTTATATTACTATATACATGCATAGTTTATGTAAATGCTGAGTATAATCAAGTATTTCTTTTGTTTATTTTGAAGTAATCAAATTTTGCTGTGTTTATAAATTGAATCGCATTGACTTTTTTAGATGCTGAAGTATTCTTGACTTCCTGATTAGGATTTATACATATCTTTTAATAATTTGTGCCTACTATCTATAAAAGTTAATAACTATAAAAGTTATTGCATCATACTTGTCTAGTTTTATTGTTATGGTAACAGTAATTTAGAAAAGTTAATTGAGTTTTCTAGTTTCCAAACCTTATAGAATTTGCAATTATTTTCTTTTTTCCATTAGGAAAAACTGCATTTGGTACAAACTGAATGTTTTTTCTTTTGTTGTTGGTTTTTTTTTTAACTAGTTCTTCCTTACAGAAACTTGTATTATTTTCTAATACTCCAAAGAACATTAGTTTTGTTAACTTCAAAATTCATCTATAGTTTCCATTTCATTAATATATAGTTTCCATTTTATTAATATATATAATTATCTTATTATATATTTTTCTCTCTGGTATCCTGAAGTTATTGTTATTCTTTTTCTAACTTAAGAGAAGATGAACAACTTACTATTCAAGATTTTTTTTTCTTTTCCAATATAGAGATTTAGAGCTAACATCTTCATTTAATTATGTCATACTGTTTTATTAGTATCCATTTAAAATGTTAAGATTCCTATTTTGGATTCCATTTTCATCCAGGATGTATTTAGAAACATTTTACAGTCTCTTAGCATGCTTTTTCAAAAGGTTATTTTGCAAAAGAATTATCTAGTAACTCATTCCTGGTTTGATTAAGTTTTGAGATGGAAATGGGCTTTATAAAAGAACAATTCTAAATTAAGTACAATGGTGTGTGTCTGCAGTACCAGCACTCTCTTGCAAGGCAAAAGCCAGAGACTCCCTGCACAAATACAACCTTTGCTACATAGCAAAAAACAAAACAAAATAGTTATTTCATATTTGCTGAATATTTTTGCATACCTTAGTACATAAACAACTTTTAAATATATGCTGACTATTTTTAAAACTTTAGTGATCTTTGGTTGTGAAGAACATGTGTCATGGACACTCATTATATGGCATTTCTGTTCAAGTCTTTTTATAGCCTTAATACACTTTTGACTCCATGATTTCTCAATATGTAAATTATAAGAAATGATTACAAAATCTTCCCCTGCTCCATGCCCTTGCAGTAAGGGGGTAGATAAAAGTCTTTAAATTTTGTATTAAGGTAGGCCAAGAATATTTTTTTAAATATTTTTTGCCATGGGAGATTAACAATTAGACACGAATAAAAGCTTATGAGTTGTTTGTACCTTTCAGTTTAATCTCTTGCTGCTTTTGATGTATTTCAGCACATGAGCAAGTTCCAATAACTTCACAGACAATAAACAGCTATCACCAAACTATTTCTCATAGGCATATAAGACCAGAAGAAAAATTGTCCACTCGGACCTAGTTTGAATTTCTGACCAACAAAAACAATGAACTTACAAATGAGAGCTCTCATTTAAGCACCTCAATTGTGGGGTTATGTGTTACAGGGAGAAGGAGGATGAGAGGGAGGAGGAGGAGGAGGAGGAGGAAGATTATACAATTGGTGCAAGAAACGGGCTGGGCTAGACTCTAAGATTATGCACTGGTTATATTAAATTTTGCTGTGATAATTTATACTGTAATATTGGGAATTTTAAATTATTGCCATCTAGGTGAAAAATACCTTTTGTCACTATATTATTCATCTTTTTATCTCCATTAATATTTTGCCTTAAAATAAAATTTGATTCTAATCGTTATGCTTTAATACTTACTTTGTCCCTGAGCTTTAATATTTACTTAAATAACATGGAAGGGGTTTAGAAGGAAGCTTATCTTCCATTCTCTGACATTAAATAGAGAAAGTTTAATTCATTTACGTTTATTGTGATTATTGATGTATATTGATAGATATGATTTATTTCTTCTAACCCTTTCTTTAAAAGGTTTTTCTCTTTTTCTATCTTCTTGCCTGTCAGTTTGTGGCAGTTTTGTTGTTCCTTCTCTTTTGCCCCTGCTGTTGTGTAAACTTTCATTTTTGTGTAATTATCCTTAAATTTTTAACACAACACCAAATAAGTCTAAAAGGAAACAGTCCCTCTACCTCTCACTTAAAATTACAAGTGAGGAAGTCCTAGTTTATATCATTCTCCTCTGGTTCTGGTACCCCCTGGTGTTTTAGGAACCAACAAATATTTCAGTATCCTTCTCTGTAGAGTTCCTGTTCAAGTCTTGTTGTCCATGTTTTAATTAGAGTGCCTTTCTCTTTGTGCCCCACAGTCCTTCAAAGATCATGATAAACATCTTTATTAATATACTATTATTAACATGCCCAAGCATCAAATTTTCTTTCTAATTAGTTTTATAGGAATTAAGCTTCCTGTCCATAATGTAAATGTTTCAAATTGTTCCTCCCCCCCACCCCTTTGAAAATATCTTGATTGCTCTAAACCTATTGTATTTGCAAATACATTTTAGAATCAGCAGCTCACGGATTTCTTCTCCACCTGAAAATCATTTCGATAATAAGGATCTGAAGATCAAGCAATTACAGTATTAGAATAAGATGTTTGTGGACATGAGAGAGAATGAGTTTATTTTGCATGTGGAAAGAATATGAATGGTTGTGCCAAAGAGAATACTGAGAAGGGTGGGATTTTCTAGAGATAGTGCCATAATATCTTCTATTGCCACATTCTATTGTTATTTTCCTGTCTGAAAGTAGTTGGTAGTTCTTGCTCTCTTAAATCTAGACAGGCCCTGTGCCTGCTTTAATGGGATCCAAGTGCAGTTCCTAACTAGCTAGCCAACATTTACATCCTCTTAGTCTTGTGCCAGCCTGTTAGAAGTCCATAAGATGTAGAGGGTCACAGAATTGCTAGTATATAGACATAAAAACCATACAGGGCCCTCTAGCTTAGTCAAACTCAGGTGAATCTAATCCCAGTTGCAACTATGTGGAGGACCCCATGCATAAATCAGGAAGCCAAGTCTAATTCACAGAGCTGTGAAAGGTGGGCTTACTTTTTGAAGCACTGAACTTGGAAATATTTTGTTAGAAGCAATAAGAAACTGAAACAGGTATATTTTTTTATTAATTATCTAGGAAATTATAATATGTATTTTTGACTCATTAAAATATAATTAAATATTGTTTCATAGTAATAACATTTTTACTCAGTATAAATGTTTCCTAACCTCCCTTGAGACTTCTTTAACCTAGAGATCTATCTCTTAATGAGTTTTCATATAATTCTGTTATAATCGTGGAACAGCCTATGAAGGATTGACTCTTAATTTGTTAATGCTTTAATCACCCAATATAGAGGACATCAGTGACTAGTTCACATGTAGTTGAAAGAATGTGTATGCTGCTGTTACACACTCAAGTGCTATGTTATTGCCAGCCAGAATCAGTTGATTGCTGGTGCTACCGAATTCTCTGCAACTTGGTGATTTTTCTGTGCCTCGTACTATCAGTTTCTGAAATAAGAGTGTTGATATCTCCAATTATTACTGAATTAGTGTGTTTTCTTTCACTTTTGTTAATTGTGCTTTATGTATGTTGAAGAACTACATAATGTAGTGTATGCACATTTAGGAGTGTTCCTTATTGGTGAATAAGTTGACATGTAACCATTGCATTATATTCTCATTATTCTGGGTAACTTTTCATATATCCCTGTCTACTTTGATAATGAAAGATCAAATTATCCTTTCTTTAAATTAGATTTACATCATTTATCTTTTTCTAGCCTCTTTTTTCCTACCTATATAGTGTTTAGAAAGAATTTGTTGTAGAGAGCTTGTAGATGGACATTTTGTGGGTCTTTAAACCACTTTTTAACAGTGTTGCCTTTGAACTATATGTTTTCATTCCTAGATGTCAGTCCTTAATCCGCTCCCTCCTTAAACTGTTCCTTTTTATGTGTTACCTCTACACAAAACATAACCCCATCTGACAATTTTATAATTTTGGCTTCCAACTATCAACATAGTGATTGAATGAATGAATGAATGAATGAATGAATGAATGAATGGTATTGGAGTGCATACGTGTGCTGTGGCACATGTGTAAAAGTCACAAGGTCAACATTCCAGAATTGATTCTTGACTCCATCTTGCTTTTGAGGCAGAGTTTCTCTTCTTTTTGCTACTGCCACTTATATTTTTAGATAAGGTCTCTCACTGAACATGAAACTTGCTAATTCTGCTAGCCTGGCAGACCAACAAGATCCAGGGATCTTGCCATTACCATAATTACATATATGGCTAGTTTTCCTGTTTTTGAATGGGTGCTGAGAATCTAAAATCAAACCTATCATGTTTGCACAGCAAGCACTTTACCACTTGAGCCACATCCTGGGCTCACTTCGGGGCCTTTTCTCAATATTTCTCTTCTGCTTGAGGAAGCACATTTAGTAACTGTTTTCTCATAAGTTCCTAACAGTGGATTCTCTCTGTTTTCCTTTATCTGGGTACATATGTATTTGACTTTTACTTGTGAAGAATATTCTCACCAATTACAGAACTCTAGGCTGACGGTTCTCATTGTGTTATACAATGTTCTTCCTATCTCTTTGTGATTTGTAATTCACAAGAAATCTGAAGTCATTCACACTGTCTTTTTTTTAAAAGATTTATCAATTTATACGAGTACACTGTATCTGTCTTGAGACACACCAGAAGAGGGCAGCATATCCCATTACAGATGGTTGTGAATCGCCATGTGGCCGCTGGGAATTGAACTCAGGATCTCTGGAAGAGCAGTAGGTTCTGTTAACCGCTAAGCCACCTCAGAAGCCCCACACTGTCATTTTTATTTCTCTTCATCATAATGAGGAATAATAAAATATTTGTTATTACCAGTTATAAGGATTTTTCTTCGCATTGTATTTTTACCGCTCTATCTTCCAGTGTCTTCTGTCTTCTCAGTTTTGTGGTTGTGCCCTGTCTGGTGGTTTATAAAGTTTGTCTGGTTCTTCATTCCATGTTCTGATTCTTGCTGGGACCTTCTGTTGTCCACTTGTCCTTTGCTTAAGAGATGGTTGGAGAGGAGATAGAGATGTAGTCCAGTGGTTACAAGTACTTGATGTTCTACCATCCCCCACTCAAGTCAGAAATTTCACCGTGCCAGTTTGGGACTGTGGCTCAAACTCATGTCTCCTTTAATGGAGAAAATAGACTGACTCATTTGGCTAAAATGCCATACTGAACTTATAAGCAAACTAACATTAATTTTTCTTAAGTTGGTTGGTGGGCTGGATTTTGTATATTGTAGTAAATTTTATGGTCAGTTTTGAGAATTTTTTTTTAAGAGATCATGGATTTCTTGAGTTTTATTTTGCAGTGTTACCACCCTCAAGTGGGGGCTTGTCTTCAACAGAAAAAAAAAAGTGGTACATTCATGGCGTGGTTGTAGGGATCATATCACATCTTTTCTTTCTCTGAGGGGTTCCATGTGTGCTGATGACTGTCCATTGCCTGGAGAGATAGGTACCTCATAGCTTTGCCCAACTCTATAGTTCTGTTCTGTATAAAATCTCTCTTGGCCTTAGAAGTGTAAGCTTTTTGGCATCAGTTCATTGAAACTTACTGAGATTTAAATGACATTTCCTTTGGTTAAAAGATGGTTGTAGGGGGCTAGAGATGTGGTTCAGTGGTTACAAATACATGACGACGCTCTTACTAAAGACTAGAGTTCTGTTCTCATCACAAATGTCAGATAGCTCACAACTGTAACTCCAGCTCCAGGGGATCGGAAAACTCTTGTCTCTGAGGGTCCCTACAGTCATGTGCACATACCCACATGCAGGTGCATGCATACACACAATTTAAAATAACAAAAATAAGATAAATCTTTTTAGCAATAGTTATATTTGGGTCACTGCCTCAAGAAGAAACTAACTCAGACTGAAAGACAAAATGACCATGTAGTTGAAGAAGTAACTTCATTTTTAAAGGGTGGAGATAGTCTGGTAGTAAATTAGTTCTCTTCTCTGCCCTGGGAGATTAGACAAACAATGGATCTAACTAAGAAAATAGACTGACTCATTTGGCTAAAGTGCCATACTGAAGTTATAAGCAAACTAACATTAATCATTTTCTAAGTGTGTGGGGGGGGCTGAGTTCTGTATATTGTAGTAAATTTTATGGTCAATTCTGAGATTTCTTATTGAAGAAATAGGAAGCTCAAACATTGGACTGATAGACATAAAGCTCTCTGAATCCTGCCTTTTCTTCCCTCACCCTCTGCTGTAACCCGAGTGAAGTATGGACCATACCCTGCCATTTACTTATTAACTCTTCTTTGCTATGGTCATTTCTGATGACAAAAGAAAGAAGACTTGCCTTTCCTCCTGCTTGCCGTGAACATTTTCCAACCACCTGTCCAAGAGCATTTAAGAAACTAGATGCATACGAGAAGAGAGGCGAGAGCCTCTTGGTAGGAAGAGATGCTGTATGGGACTATGTAATGGGTCATCAGTGGCTAGGGGTGGAGTAGGGAGAGAAGTGGAATCACAGATCTGGAAGAGACCAGTCATCTGGTCCAGACTGCCTCCAGACAGGTCAGAAGGGGTGTTTGGGTGGGCCTTTTTGCACATCTGGGTTTAGCCTTTCTTGAACTTTTTTAGCCTTTTGCCTTTGACCAAAACTGATCTGTACTCGGCCAGGCATGTGGCGCTTCCTCGTGAAGCTCTTCGGGGAGAATATAATTGGCTCTAAGGATGGTCCATCCCTTTTCTAGGAGGCCTGTTTCAGGTTTAGGTCATTCCATTGGCCTCACCATCCACTGAAGGGCAGGTCTCCTGGCCATATAATTCCCTGGGCGGAGAGGAGGGATCCTAAATGATGGTCACATTCTATGTGTTTCTAACAGCCCTTGAGCTGTGAGGACACGAAGTGCTGGGATGGGTGGGACTTGTGAGCTGGAGTTTCAAAAGTGATTAACGTTTTCATTGTCTAAGGTGGAGGCATGTAACCTGCCTTCCTTCCCCTAAAATCACATGTATTGCCTGGTTTCATTTACTGCTAGAAGTGAAACTTCAGGACTTCAACAAACTTGGGAGAAAGGCGGAGGGGGAAGATAAATTTTAGCTCGCTCCCTCTGCTTCCTTCAGGAAGAAACTGGTGACCATAAATTGAGGTGCAGGAGGTAATGTTGTTGGGAGTGATCCCAGCCCTCCCCTTCTCAGAGCCCAGCTCACCCCCTCCCTCGCCCAGCGAAGACGAAGCAGAACTTCCCCTGGGTCGCAGCCCAGTGATATGGAGCAGCTCTGGCGCGGAGCCCTGCTCTTCCCGAGTCGTGGGTGGCGCGGTGCTAGTTTCCCTCTCCTCCCTTTCCGGACCCAAAAGGGGATGTATCTGGGTCAGCCTGGGAGGGGCCGGACCTGCCACGGACAGCGAGGGGGAAGGGGGTGGCGATGACAGCATCTTTCAGGTTTTTGGCATCTCTGGGTTGTGCCTCGTCCAGCCTCTCACCGCTTGCTCGGTGCTGGGCCATAGCTGACGTTCTGGCGAATCCTGGCCCAAGAGGTGGAAGATGCGGGTGGGGTGGGGAGTACAGTTAGCCTTCCTATCCGCTTGCCTGCTCTATATACGATGACCATACAACCCCTTCATACTCCCCATTCCCTCCGGGCACGCTCCGGTGGTGGTGGTGGTGGTGGTGGCTCCCCCGCCCCAGGAAAAGAGCAATGGAACAGTTCAAGGTCGCTGTAAGTTCCTGGTCTTTCCTTTCCGGTGATAAACCACGAGGCTTCAAGCCAGTTGCTGTTCAAGACGCTCCACCCTCGGGGCCCAAGCCCCATCTCTACTCTTTAGGGACCTAGGTCCGAGGTCCCGCGTCATTGTACTTTCATTATACTTTGGCCAGACGCACAGGTTGGGCACCCTGGCTGGAGAGATGCAATCCAAGCCAGGGATCAGATAGATACCTGGCTGCCTAAGAGCCCTTCTGTGATCTCTTGCACTCCCTCAACAGCGTAAGGGAGGAGCTGTGTGTGCGTAAGAGCCGCACCTTCCGAGGGCGCTTAGACTGAAACTGTTGCTTCAGATCTGGGTCCCAGTCCCTCTTCCCTGCTCCCTTCATGTATGGAAGGCAGGAATGGGGCCATAGGTCTTCATTTCCGAGGCCTAGGCTTTCCTTCTCCATCTGGTCACTGAGTGGTCAGGCGCTGCAGATCCCGATTCCCATGAGTATCTCCCAGGGCTGAAAGCAATGAGTTGGAAATCATTTTTTGGTTTCTTGTATCCTATGGGCAATTACCTCCTCCCCCTCCCCTCCCCTCCCCACCCCTACACACGATATTGCTCGATCAGAGACTTCAGTTTACCAGAAAGTGTTAGCCTTGACAAAGCGGAGTCTAGGTTCGGGAGGTGGCCCTAGCATACTGTGTGGTTCCTTGGCTAGGAACTTCCCAAAAGGTGTTTTTGCCTCTAAGATGCTCTGGGCCACTCTGAGGTTTGTCAACCTCCTCTGCCCCTCCTCACCCGGAGATAGCTCTTGCCATCGTTGCTTCCACTCCTCTATAAAAACCCAGTGCCCCCCACGCCCCCGCCCGGCGCAGGCGCCCCCTTCTTTGGCTGCGCCTGGAGGGGAACCGAAAGGACAGGGTGCGCGGGAGGCACGCAGAGCTCGGGGCTGCCTGCGCTCGCAGCGCCTGGGGAATTGGCTGTGGGCGAGGCGGCCCTGGCTGCCCTTTATCGCTCGCTGGGCTCGTCTTTTGAAACTTTATCAGTGAGTCTCACCACTAGCCGCAGACGCGAGCGGCGGGGGGG
>JADRCC010224229.1:5000-12054 GCA_019843855.1 Hylomyscus alleni
TGGAGAGGGGGAGAGAGGGAGGAGGAGAGAGAGGGAGAGAGGAGAGGAGCAGGGGGAGAGAGGGAAGCTGGCATGAAAGAGCTGCTAAGCATACAGATGCCCCAAGAATCAAGCAAGGAAAATGAGATTGTTTTACACATACTATGCAGGTTTCTTTTCTTTAAAAATTAAATATATATCATTATCACTTTATATTTCAAATTTTGATCTAAGTGATAACCATGTTGGCACTGTGGATTATAAGAGGAGGCTTCCGCTCACCGTAGAACCAGAGATCCCAGGGACCCAAGCAATGACAAGGTCTTAGTGCCTGCTTCTGCTGCAGATAAAGATGTAAGAAGCTGAGCATTTCACAGACACTTGTGTGCTGTGCCGTCAAAAATGATCACGCCTGGATCAAAATGAGCTGTAAAAGACAGAGGCTCCAAAATAACAACTGCCTGGAAGAAGTCGTTTTTTTCCTCACGTGGAATTCTGGGTAAACAGTCTCGGATTTGTGTGATAATCCACAGCATAGGGGATCTGTGATCCATTGCTGTGTTGCTCTCTGTTCTCAAGTTCAGTCATTGTCCAGGAAGGCCGCTTGTAGCTCCAGCCATTGTGTCCACACTCCAGCTGCAGAAGGAGGCCGGCAGGCTTCTCCGTGGGGAAACGCCTGTGAAACTGTACACGCCACTTCCTCTTACATTTCTTTAACCAGAACTGGACAACTTGGCTAAATTTGACAAGGGAGGCTAGTCTTTATTTCGGGAGGCCCATTTGCTCAGTAAAGCATTCTACTAAAAACCAAGAGACCGGGCAGGAAGTGGGCAACACCAGCTTCATAGCCATCCAGTTGACTCACTCACAGGTAGTTCCAAGTAGTTGAATCTGGCCTGCTACTCAACCTTTAGTCCTGTTTAGTGGTGACCTAACTTGGCCCCCAACCTGTAGTCCTATTTGGTGTACTGATGGTCCCTTGGCCCTCGAGACTGCTCCTAATTAAACCTTTGCTGATGCTCGGAGACAAAGCTCATGCTCTATTTGTGACAACCACCCAGACTCTTTATTCTCTTTTCTGATCATAATTTGGTCATTTTCTCATTATTCAAAGACTGAAGCAGGGGAAGATTGAAAAAAAAAAAATCTCTGTGTTTTTTTCTCCTCACGACATTTGCAGGGGACTGAAATAGAAGATATTAAAATAATAACCAAGCTGTCGGGTTATCTGCCCTAGAAACAGTGCCAGGTGCCGGACAGAGCCCCTTTCTCTGCTGTCTGTAATTGCAATAATTGCCTGGGGAGAAGGTAATGATATCTTCCTTTTGGAGACAGAGAGGAGACTTGCAGAGGAGACCTTAGCACGTCCTCCCCACTGCTCTGTTAACTCCCTCCAGCCTACTTCAGAAGAAGCTTCTCTCTGCTGGCGGGCGAAGCACTTTCTGCCTGAACTCTGTGTGGACTGCAGATCTACCCAAAAGAGGCAAGCAAAGCAGCTGAGCCTGCTGTGCGCTCACCATGGCGCTCTGCCTCCTACATTTCGAACTTTGCTATTAGCAGCACTTACGGGCACTTGGAAGAGTGGCACCCAGGGTTTTTAGGACAAGGCACTCTGTGGAAGATGGAACAGAATGCCCTCGCGTTTCGGGACTCTGGAAGATCAAAGATGAATTTGGGGTGGCATTTATTTGAGAGGAGGTGGTCATCACTTACACACACACACACACACACACAAACACACACTTTGGCTAGGGACTCTTATTTTGAAGGCCTAATAGCAGAGCCTGAGAGCCACTGCTCTGCAAGTCCTCAGACCATTCTGAGCAGTATTCCAAGGGGTCTGGTATAGGATTTGCCCACAGAATCTCAAGTACTTACGTGTAATCTCAAGTACTTATGTGTCCCCTGTTTGTAAACTCGTCCCCTAGGTTGAAATGTAGGCAGTGATATGACTCTATCAGGCAAATCAGGATTAAATACCATGCACAGACAGGTTGGTTGTAGATACAAAAAAAAGTTTGCAATAAACATATCATGTAAGAATCACCTTGTTTTGTTTTTTTGGTTTTTTTTTGTTTTTTGTTTTGTTTTTGTTTTGGAGGGGAAACTGGGAAAGGAGATATCGTATGACATGTAAATAAAGAAAATATCTAATAAAAAATCATTTGACTATATGAAATTGACAGTAAAAAGTAATATGCATTTTATTTGTAAATTGTGTATTAGATATCTGATATGGATTATTTTGATGGAAGTTGTGATCTATAGATTGCTTTGGTAAGATGGCCATTTTTACAATAATAATTCTACAAAATCCATAAGCACTAGAACTTTCTGTCTACAGCCATACCACCCTGAACGCACCCGATCTCATCTGATCTCAGAAGCTAAGCAGGGTCAGGCCTGGTTAGTATTTGGATGGGAGACTGACTGGGAATACTGGGTGCTGTACGCTTAAAAAAAGAGGGAAAGAAAGAGAGAAAGGAGAAAGAAAGAAAAAGAGAAAGAGAGAAAGAGAGAAAGAAAGAGAGAAAGGAGAAAGAGAACTTCCCACCTTGGTATAGTCTTCAGTTTCTTTGTTCAGTGTCTGCAAGCTTTCATTGTATGAGTCTTTCACAGTGATGTGGGCCCTACCGTGTCAGTTATTAATAAAGAATTTACTCCAATGTAAAAAAAAAAAAGAAAAAAGAAAAAGAAAAAAGAAATGTAGGCAGTGGGCAGTCACATCTGGACAGGGTGTGTGGATTGCATATTTGAGAGCCTTTTAAAGGTGAAATGGTTTCCAACAGATAATGTGTAAAGGGTGCTGGACTGGCATGCAGGAGCAGAAACGCCCGCCTCACTGCCCCTGATCAGAATGTACAGGGCCCCTGGGTGGTCAGCCTTGCCTCTGGCCTTCTGCCTGTCTCTGGGGTGGAGACGACATTTGCTGGAGGCCACATACTCAGCTGCTTCCTTCCAGTACTGCCACGTTGATGCTTGTTGTTGGCACCTGTCCTGACTGGTCTTGACTGGTCTGAGCTTGCAGGAAGTTATCTTTTTTTTTTTTTCAAGACAGGGTTTCTCTGTGTATCCCTGACTGTCCTGGAACTCACTCTGTAGACCAGGCTAGCCTCAAACTCAGAAATCTGCCTGCTTCTGCATCTCAAGTGCTGGGATTAAAGGGGTGGGCCACCACTGCCCAGCTGTTGTAGGAAGTATCTTGATAATCACCTTTGACCCTATCTATGTTAAACCCTTCATGTACTGTCAGTAGGAGGAGCATGGCTTTGCTATCACAGTTGGAAGTTGTCTTAGGGTTTTACTGCTGTGAGCAGACACCATGACCAAGGCAAGTCTTATAAAGGGCAACATTTAATTGAGACTGGCTTTCAGATTCAGAGGTTCAGTCCATTATCATCAAGGTGGGAACATGGCAGCATCCAGGCAGGCATGGTGCAGGAGGAGCTGAGAATTCTACATCTTCATATGAAGGCTGCTAGCAGAATACCAACTTCCAGGCAGCTAGGATGAGAGTCCACACCAACAAGGCCACACCCACTCTAGAAAGGTCACACCCACTCCAACAGGGCCACACCTTCTAAGAGTGCCACTCCCTGGACCTAGCATACACAAACTGTCACAGAAGGCTTGGGAGAATCCTCTGAGTTGGACATCTCACATTCTGCACTTGAAATGTTCATGCTGCGGTGTAAAGGAATTTGGATGGTCCTCTGGAGAAGAGCGAGAGTGTCTTGTGGGATTTGCTGTGCACAGCTACAACCCAGAGACCAGCCAATCAGCCTCCATGGGAGAGAATCGGGGCAGGCAGGTACTGGAAGGAGCATCGTTGCTGGGACATTATTTTAGTTTGGATTCCCACCTCAAGCTGATCCTGCTATAAGTTGGTAAAGGAAATGAAGGTAAGGTTTGGGGAAGTGGGAGTGGGAAGAGGAAGGCAGGCGGTAAAGTCATCTCTGTGGGTATCGAGACTCAGGTGGGGACGTGCCAGAGAGTTGGTGTGTCTGTGATTGACAGGGAACTGCTCCAGGGCTTCTGGGCCTATTATTAGGCAGTCTAGCTGGTTTAAGAGTCAGAGAAAGAGGTCAGTAAGTGAACATAGGTGTAGGTATTGGAGCCAGGCCTGTGTGCCCAGCAGGCATGCCTGTGAGGGGCTGAGGTGGAACAATGGCCGAAGCTGGTACAGTTAGTTGTCAGTGTACTGTGTGAGGCAGAGAGCTGTAAGTATGAGTATGTATGTATGTATGTGAATGTGTGTATGTATGTATGTATGTATGTGAATGTGTATGTATGTACATGTTTGTATATATATATGTCTATGTGTGTACGTATGTTGTGTGTGTATGTATGTGTATATATATGTGTATGTATATGTGTGGGATTTTATGGCTAGAGATATATTCACAAGAAGCAGTGAAATTAAGGCTGGGAATCCAAATGCCCAGACTTAAGTCCCATTCTGAGTCCTGAGAAATCTTTGGTCACCTATTCATTCCCTGCTTGGGACATCCCTGCCTGCTCTATGCTTGCATTACTGGACCCCAAGCCCAGACCCCACAATTTCTGGTCAGTCACTATTCTTGCCTGGTACTGCTCTTGACAACAGGGGCTCTGCCTCATCAGTGCTGAGCCCTGCTAGCCAGAGCTCTTCCCTCCACTTCCATGGAAGAACTGGGTTCCTTTGTCCTCTGTTCAGCTGGGGTCCTGCTCCCTCCGAGGGCCACACAACCCTGATGAGATAGCCCCTCTTCCATGGTTGCTGTAGTCCCATGGTGCCATGGTCCAGGGGAGAGATGCTCTGACTTATTCTCCTGATGGTCAAGTGAGTTTTCTCGACACACGTAAACATGCATGTACCCGAGGCTTGTGGCAGTTCCAACACCCATGTTTCCAGATTTAGCATTCAGGGTGAGGGACATCATGTAACTGTGAATCCTGTCCTTCTCCTGCAAGGTGCCTATGGGTCAGGAGAAAGCTGCACTCTCTACAGCCCAGGAGGGCCTGTCTGGGTCTGGATTCCAGCAGAACAACCTTGTTTGTCAGGAGGCTGGTCCCTGGAAGACATTTGATTGCCTACTTAGAAACTAGATCCTGGGAATTAAAGGAATTTCTGGAAGTAGCAAAATTTGAGGTTTGTGTCCTCAGCTAACTAACCGTTCCTTTTGTGATTGAGGGCAGTGTTCCGGGCTCTAATTGATCCGAGGGAACCCAGGATGCGGGAGATTCATCTCTGCAGTCTGTACCTCACTCTGTTCTGGAGTTCACATAGCGAACTGTGTGTAGTCCCTTAAGTTGCCCAGTCTACAATCTGAACAGCTGCACACGCATGACCCTCGGAATCAATGGCGACCCATGCATAAACTGCAGGACGCCGAGGCACGCCAGGTGTCGAACAACTGAGAACCAGAACTCGGAAGCAGCCAAGGAGCTCAGCTGTTGCTTATCCTTTTAAACTTTACTTTAATGTTGACCATTTTAGTTGGTTACCTGCTAAGTTTGCTTTATTTCAAAGCTCCCAGGCATTTTAAAGTAAATATGATCTTTGTCGTTTACATTGAACTTTTTAAAAACCTCTTTTTCTAAGCTCCGAACAGTGAGCGCTGGGAACTTGCCCTGGATGGAGAGAGTTATCCTTTGTGGTCGATAAAAGTCAGGACACTGCAGTCCTACAACGTTCTCATCTCTGCTACTAGGGCAGCAGGTGGCCCTGCCTCATGACTGTGCCTTGGAGAAAAGATAATGGAACTTTGGACTTCTAGATAAGAGACACCTCGGACGCCTAGCGGACGCCTAGCGGACTCCGTCTCTGTCACAGCAACTTCTCCACATGCCCCTTTCCACTCTCTGTGACCCTTAGAGGCCAACGAGTTTGAGAATGAAGCTGTCAGAATGACCCAGCTCTGAGAGGAGGGGAGGAGAGTGAAGTCCATTCCCTAAGTTGAGCCCCAGCGTGTCTGGCATTACAGACACTCCAAGTCATAAAGGAGACAATGCAGGTCCTCCCTTCCCTGGGTATCTCAGTTCTTTGAGACATCCTGTGGTGCAGAGTGTCAGGGATGCAGGAGAGATGAGAACTCACATCCAAAGTGTTCATAGAGGCTCTGCTTCACTGTCCCAGCACTCCCTGAGAGCCGCGGCAAAGGCCTCTCTGGAAAGGAACCAGAGTAAGTGAGGGATGAGATCTGGGGTCTCCATGATGGAGCCTAATATCCCCAAACTTCTCAGTTAGGAAGCTTCCAAAGCCAAACTGTTAGGTTTCCTTTTTCTTCCAAAGATCAAAATATATGTGTGTGTGTCCAAAGATCAAAATAAACAATATATATATATATATATATGTGTGTGTGTGTATGTATATATAAATATATACACACACATATATAATACATACATATATGTTATTACACATATATGTATTATATATGTCTTATATACATTTAAATAAAGCACTTCTAAATGATTATATTTCTGATTAACATTTAGATATTTAATATCATAAATCCTTCATCTGGGGGGAATAAAATTTGGAGTGTAAAAAAATAAATAAATTAATTAAAAAAAAAGAAAAAATGTTTAATACCACAAAAACACACAACTAATAAACACAAAGCTAATCATGAAAAAAAAAAAACCTTCATCTGGGTCAATGGTGAATGGCAGATGCCTTAGGGGAGCATAGAAATTTCCCAAATACACGTGCCTCTTTCAGCCTTCTGGGTGGCATTAAACAGGCTTCTTTTCCTCCCAGTGCTCCCCTCTGCCCAGTGCTCCCTCTGCTCAGTGCTCCCTCTGCCCAGTGCTCCCCTCTGCCCAGTGCTCCCCTCTGCTCAGTGCTCCCCTGTGCCCAGTGCTCCCTCTGCCCAGTGCTCCCCTGTGCTCAGTGCTCCCTCTGCGCAGTGCTCCCCTGTGCTCAGTGCTCCCCTCTGCCCAGTGCTCCCTCTGTGCAGTGCTCCCCTGTGCCCAATGCTCCCCTCTGCCCAGTGCTCCCCTCTGCCCAGTGCTCCCCTTTGCTCAGTGCTCCCCTGTGCTCAGTGCTCCCTCTGCCCAGTGCTCCCCTCTGCCCAGTGCTCCCCTCTGC
>JADRCC010224230.1:0-15261 GCA_019843855.1 Hylomyscus alleni
ACACACACACACACACACACACACACACACACCAGTAATAGTCTGACAGTGAATTTTTTATATTATCTTGTATCTTAGTTATTTTTTTATTATTGTGACAAAACATCATGATTGAGTGAATTTGGGGCTCATGATTCTAAGACCATCCTGACTGGAAACATGGCAGTAAGCAGTCAGGCATTGTTCAGAGGCTCTGGAGCACTAACGTAGAACTTATATCTGATCCACAAGCATAAGGCAGGAAGACAGATTGGGAAACCTAAAAGACCACCCTGAGTGATGCACTTCCTAATCCTTCCCAAAGAATTCCACCAACTAGAGTATTCTAATATATGAGTCTGTGGGGGAGGGGCAACATTCTCATTCAAAGAAGCACATTCCACTCCCCATATGTCTGTAGCCATACCATAGTGCAAGATGTGTTTAGAACATTTCAAAAGTCGTTCCTCATCATGCACCTTCTTTAATAAAGATGAGACAAGATAGAAATCCTGGGAAAATAATGGATTCATGTAAGTGGGAAGTAGTTTGCTCCAGAGCCTTGGCTGAAGCCTCTTCAGGTGTGAAGTGTTCCAGCTCAATGAATGTTTTCTGTGAAGATTGCTTGCATAGAAACAATATTTCTTTTATATGGAGTTCTTTTATATTTTTAGTGTAAAGCAGATAAAGGAGATTTATTCATTTTGGTCAAACTGAGTAGAGATACACAGAGAACAAGTGACCACACAACTCCATCTTTTAGATATATGGAGATATTTTAAAGAATGTTAAAGTAACAGTGAACCATGTTTAAAACCTAAGTTTATATTATATTTTACATTTCCTACACAGGAATCTATTTAGAAAACAATTTATACTAAAACACATATGCTAACTTCCTTGTGAAACTCTTTTGGCCCATGCTTTTTGGTTTTTTTATTATATATTTTCTTTATTTACATTTCAAATATTATCTCCTTTCCTGGTCCCTCCTGGAAACTCCCTTTCTCATCCTCCCTCCCTGTGCTTCTATGAGGGTGTTCCTATACCCACCCACCTGCTCCCACCTCCCTGCCCTCAATTCCCCTACACTGGGCATCTATCAAGCCTTTATGGGAGCAAGGGCCTCTCCTCCCGTTGTACTCCTTTGTTGATGGCTTAGTCCCTGGAAGCTCTGGGGGAACTGGTTGGTTGATATTGTTCTTCTTGTGGAGTTGCCATCCTCTTCAACTCCTTCAGTCCATTCTCTAACTCCTCTATTGGGAATCCTGTGCTCAGTTCAGCGGTTGTCTGCGAGCAGAGCATCCATCTCTGTATTTGTAAGGCTCTGGCAGTGGTCCATGGTTTTATCTTAGGTCCACAGATATCCCTAAACAAGTAATTTTTCTATGCCCTTTTAGGCTTAGGGAAATACAGAACAGGAAATTGAAAGAATTTAAGGGCTGAAAAACAGGGAAAAGGGCTGCTGAAAAAATGAACATCTTCTGGACAAGACATAATTATAATCGTGAACTCATAATGGCTTCAGATGCACACAGAATAGGAATATCAATCTAGGCATACATTGAAGAAAGGCTTGCCAGCCCTACCGCTCATCTGTAAAAGAGATCCTGGAAAATGGATAGTCACTAAGATGCCTTGGTTAAAGAAAATGGGTCACAAAAAAAAATAGAAAAAAAAAGAAATCAAAAGTTAGTAAAGGGAATGGGTGGAGGGATGAGAGAGGGAGTGGACTATAGCAAGAAGGATGGAGGGAAAGGTCATTACAGTGCATTATATACATACAAGAGATTGTCAAGGAACTAACTAGATGAAAGGAGGGAAGGGGCAAAGTTTCTTAGCAGCCCTTTGAGATGTAACTCAAAAGTCACCCAAATGGCGTCCATGGCTAGTGCTATGATATTTAAAGCATAGCTCTCCTAGTAAGAAGCCAGCAGCCTTGTTCTTGGATATACTTTATTCTTTCCCTGAAAGCCTTCTGTTTTCAAGAACTCCAACATTGTATCATACTGGCCAGTCATAACCCCAGATGAGATCCCTTCTGACAGCAGCTCTGGGCTGGATCTCTTGATTTAACACATCTGACTAAAAACATTTACTTAAAGTGAAACAGATGACCAGGTATGGTGGCTTATGCCTGTAATCCCAGGACTTGGCAGGCTGAGGCAGGAGGATTATCATGAATTTATGGCCAGCCTGTGTTACATAGTATATTCTATGCCAGCCTAGGCTTTGAAGATTTTTGTATTTTTTTTCTTAAATTAAAGGGTAGAAACATATAAAAGATGATATGTACTAATAAAATACTGATCCTAAGATTATGAGTACTTTTTGCTATTATATGCATTTTCTCTTTTAATACCTATTAATTTTTCCATAAAATGTTAAGTATTGATTGTATTTGATTATTTGAATATTTATTGAGTATTGAATATTATTTGATATTTCCATATTTTTGCATATTTTGAAACAGAGCCTGAAACTCACTCTGTAGACCAGTCTAGCCTCAAACTCAGAGATCTGCCTGCCTCTCCCTCCCAAGTGGTGGGATTAAAAGTGTGCACCATGTAACATGGCTTGGTTTAGGGTTTAGACAGTTTATTCATTACTTTTGTCTGGAATTGTTTAAGGACATCACTGTAACTAAAGGAAAGGAAGAGTAGATGTACAAGCAATACAAGAGGTTTCTTGTTTCAATCACTATTTCTGGCAAATAACAGCAGCTTTCCAAAAGGGAGAATTTTAAACATTTTGGATTGAGAAAATTTATAATTTGAAAGAGTCATGGTAATTTTCTAGTAGACACTTTAAGAAGGCAGCTTAGTGGGCATTAGTCCCTGTGCTTAGTTCCAGTCACACTCCCTCAATACAATATTGATTCAAAGTGTTAGCCATATTACCTCCTGCAGCCCTACCTCATCTCAATTGTGAATTATCAAGGAAAATAAATTTTCAAAGAAAACAAACCTTGATGCATTTAGTTGGGAGGCAATTCTCTAATAAAGCTGAAAATGAGGGTGTGGTGATAACTGTCCAGAGGGTGTATAAGTGCAATTGCAGCACCACAGGACTTCCCTATTATAATTACTTTAAAAATTAAAGGAGAAAGAAAAAGGGTTAGAGGATGGTAGACCCTAAAAAATCAGAGTCTTTTTGTTTTCCTTTTTATTATACTCATTCTTTTAGTTACAGCAAGACTTTTTCAACACGTGCTGTTTAAGGCTGCGTACAACAAGTTTTTAAAGGTTTGAACAAAGATCTCTATTGTCAAGAGGATGTAGATTTTTCTCATTGTTTCTTGAGGTGTATAGGCAAACACAGCTGGGAGAAATGAGAGTGGCATTCCATTAGACATGCTATGTACATGCTCTTTGGGGATTCTGCACGTCTCTTAGCCATTCCTTTGTCAGGTAGTCATAAGGGAGTGTGGGAGGTACATTTAGCTTTTCCACATTGCTGCCTTCATCTGTTTGATCACAGCAAGCTGTTAGGCTAGACTTTATTAATGAAGCAGAGAGGGAATGCTCAGAAGCTGTCTTGGATACCAAAGAATGAATAAATGGAAGGACTCTCTGCTTTAGTATTTTGGTGTTATGCACTAGGTAGGCAACAGTCTTACTCTGCATGGCTGTGCAAAATATATGAAATAGCTAGCTTTGAAGTTTCTATGGCAATGTAGTGTAGTGGTTTAGTTTAAAGCATTGATGTCATACTTAAGTTTACTTGTGTCTCCTCTTACTACCAATGACACTATTATTATTAGATTAAGGTGTATTAATGCCTGACAGTTAATATTTCATAACTAAAATAACTGACTTCCTATGGGATCTGTAATGCCTTCTTCAAATATAACTTAGATCAAATTATAATTTTTGTGTGAAATAGATATTAAAATATTGTTAGGATCAGTCTTCGACCTAAATTATTTGTCTCCCTTTCCAGTCCGTTTTCATTGTCTACGACACTTTACCATAGGTTGAAAAGATGGTGTTAAAACAAGTTTTTAGTTTATCTCTTTGAATATCTGTTAGTCACTTTTTGTCATTTGTGTATACACCATTGTTTGATATATTTTTAAACAGATGTACTTTTGGAAAGGTGGTAACTTATTGGAAATGAAATGGCTCCAAAATACAAATAGGAAAACAGGAAAATAGAAATAATTCTAAAAAGAAAACCAGAACTAACATGTTTATATGCAGCTCCATGGAGGGAGAACTGTTAAAAGTACTTTCTCATAATTTCTTAGGAAACTTTTATGGATTTTACATTACTACATTACTTTTGGTTAAACTGAGTAATAATAACAGGAAAGCTATGAATATCTCTATGAATATATATTAAATATGTGCCATCTTACCCAAAGGCAATTTAAGTAAATCCTTTGAATATTTCAATAAATACAGCATGGCATTTAGCAAATTTTAAGGAAACAAGTGAATAACTTAGCTATTCCAACAATGTTTTGCCTCCGCATTCCTTGGCACAAATAGAGACCTCAATGAAGCATCCCTCATGGGAGTTGCCTGGGGACATCTTACCAGAAAAGCCCAGGTCTCAATTCAGCCTTCTCTTTTATTTTCCTTTTAAAAATCATTATTATGGGTGTATAATTTACATATGCTAAAACACACCAAGTTTTAGTGGAAATGTTAACAAAATTTTGACAAACATGTTTACTTACTGACGTTACTGACCACTTTCAGTACTCTAAATGAAGTCACACAGACTCCCATCTTTGCAAATCACACTCTATCCCTGTTGAACTGCTCCGGCGCTATAAATATCTAATTACAAGCCATTTTGGACATGTGATTTTTCATTTCTCTTGATGAATGCAGAAGAATAAAATCACTGGGTCATATAATTATATATTTAATCTTAAAATTTACACTAGAAGCATTTGCTGAAGTGATTGTGTTATATTATATTTCCACCAACAGACTACTTTTTTTCTTTTATTTATGGGGAATGTAATGGAGGGCTTGCATAGTCAGCACCAAGATCTTTTCTTTTTTTATTGGATATTTTATTTATATATTTTCCTTTTTCATTGGATATTTTATGTATTTACATTTCAAATGCTATCCCATTTCCTGGTTTCCCCTCAGCAAACCCCTTATCCCATTCACCCTCCCCTGCTTCTATGAGAGTGCTCCCCCTCCCACCCTCTCCCGCCTCCCAAACCCTGGCATTCCCCTACACTGGGCCATTGAGCCTTCAGAGGACCAAGTGCTTCTCCTCCCATTGATGCAGAGCAGGGCCATCCTCTGCTATATATGCTGCTGGAGCCATGGGTCCCCCCATGTGTACTCTTTGGTTGGTGGTTTGGTCCCTGGGAGCTCTGAGGGTACTAGTTAATTCATATTGTTGTTCTCCTATGATGCTGCAAATCCTTCAGCTCCTCGGGTCCTTTTTCTAGCTCCTTCATTGGGGACCCTATGCTCAGTCCAATGGATGGCTGTGAGCCTCTACTTCTATATTAGTCGGGCACTAACAGAATCTCTCAGGAGACAGCTATATCAGGCTCCTGTCAGCCAACACTCACTGGCATCCACAATAGTGTCTGGGTTTGGTGACTGTATATGGGATTGATCCTTAGATGGGGCAGTCTCTGGATGGCCTTTCCTTAAGTCTCTGCTCCACACTTTATTTCCTTAAGACAGGAGCAATTCTAGGTTAAAAATCTGGAGATGAGTAGGTGGCCCCATCCCCCAACCAGGGGCCTTGCCTAACCTCTGGATATGGTCTCTACAGGTTTACAATCCCCTTTGTTAGGCATTTAATCTAATGTCACCCCTGTTGGGTTCTGAGAGCCTCTTGCTTTCCTAGCATCTGGACCTTTCTGGTGGCTACCCCCAGTTCCCCATCTCCAATCGCTACACACCTCTGTTCAATTTCCTGACCCTCTGTATATCATCCCAGTCTCCTTGCATACCTGATTTCACCCCCCCTTTTCCCCTCCCCTTCCTCTCTTCCTCCCAAGTCCCTCCCACCCTCTACTTCCTGTGAGTATTTTGTTCCCCCTTCTAAGAAGGACTGCAGCACCCACACTTTAGCCTTCCATTTTCTTGAGCTTCATGTGGTCTGTGAATTGTATCTTGAGTATTCTGAGCTTCTGGGCTAATATCCACTTATCAGTGAGTGCACACCATGGGTGTTCTTTTGTGATTGGGTTACCTCACTCAGGATGATATTCTCCAGATCCATCCATTTCCCTAAGAATTTCATAATTCATTGTTTTTAATAGCTGAGTAGTACTCCATTGTGTAGAACTCCATTGTGTAGCACTCCATTGTACCACATTTTCTGTATCCATTCCTCTGTTAGGGACATCTGGGTTGTTTCTAGTTTCTGGCTATTATAAATGTGGCTGCTATGAACATGGTGGAGCATGCGTCCTTATTACATGTTGGAGCATCTTCTGGGTATATGCCCAGGAGTGGTATAGCTGGGTCCTCAGGTAATGAGACCAGAGTCACATCATTTAGCCCTGCCTGGCATGGAACTTGCTGCATAGGCTAAATTAACTTTGACCTCAGAGAGATCCACTTGGCTCTGCCTCTCTAGTGCTGGGATAAAGGTATATTCCAATACAACCAGCTCTCAATCAGGATCTTTTATATTATAGCCATCTTGGTAGTGGATATGAAGTAATTATCTTGTTTTTTAATCACATTTTCATTTTTATTGATCATCTTTTCATGTGGTTATTGAACATTCAAATCTTTTTGTCTTGAGACAAATATCCTCTTAAAATGTTATCAATATTATAGAAATAGAGTGTATTTGTAATGCTAAGGGCATTGCATATTCTTTTTTATTTATGCATTAATATATATATGTTATATGTATGTATGTGATCCAAGGATACTCAAAGTATTTTGCCTAGTCTGTAAACTATATTTTCTTTTTCTTAATTTTGTATTTGAATTAGAAGAACCTAATAATTTTAATATGTCTAATTTATCATTTTACAAATATTTATCATTGCTTTTTATATTATGTACAATAATCCTTTAAACTGATTATTAAATATTGCTTATTTTCTTCTTTTAACTTAATCTCTATAGTTAGTGCTTTTGAACCAATCAGAATTATTTTTCTGTACAGTATGAAGTAAAGGCCCTACTTAACTCTAAATATTTTTACTATTTCAAAATAATATCTGACATTCAAAAAAGTACATTGTGTCTATTTTGTTCTTCCCCAGCCTCAGAAAACCATCAGTCACATTGTGTAACTTTAGCTTTATCCATTCTGGAGTTTTCATAGAGTTAGTATCATATATTCCAATCTATATACCTCTTTACCAATATCTTTTAAATTTTTATGGCTATCATAAATAAACAGTGTTTAGTGTTTCTTTGTTATAGTTTCACTTTCCATTTTGTAATCTGCAACATTTCACATGTTTTATGTGCATTGTACATAATTTTTATAGAAATATCTCTATTCAGAGGCTTTGCTTATTTTTAAATTGGGCTATTTGTGTTTTTTTTTTTGATTTGAAAGAGAAATGTATATATTCTGGATATTAGAGAAATAGATTATTTGCATATATTTTCTCCCATTTCATGGTTGTCTTGTCATTTTTGTGATAATGTATTTTTATTTATTTATTTATTTTTGTTTTTTCGAGACAGGATTTCTCTGTGTAGCTCTGACTGTCCTGGAACTCACTCTGTAGATCATGTTGGTCTCGAACTCAGAAATCCTCCTGCTTCTGCCTCCCAAGTGCTGGGACTAAAGTCATGCGCTACCACTGCCCGGCCATGTCTTTTTATTTTACTGTCTTTTTTTTTTTTTTAAAGAAAATTGTTCTTATAGCCCATATTGGTCTGGAACTCACTATTCAGACAAAATTGGCCTTGAACTCCTAGGCATTCTATATTGCTGAGTTACAAGTGTTAACCACCATTCCTGGTCCTAATATCTTTTGATATATAATTTTAAATTTTTCTTAAAGTCTATTTTTTTCTTTTGTTGCGTATACTTTTTGTTTCATACCTAAACCACATCAAAGTCAATGAAGATTTAGCTCTACATTCTCCTAAGAGTATTCTGGATTCTATGCATAAATCCAATCCAAGTCATTGATCTACTTTGTGAATGGTGTGAAGTAGAGGTTCAATTTTATTCTTTTGTGTGTAGATTTCTTTTTGTCCAGCACTATTTGTTGATATTACTTCCCTATTCAATACTATATTCATTTTTGTTAACAATTGGTTTGTCATAAATATGTGGGTTTCTTAATGTATTCTCATCATCCCATATGCCCACAGTTTTTTCTGCTTATTTCTTTACGTTTAATTTTGTAATCAAGAACCATGAATCATACAAGATGTTTTTCTTTTTCCAGATTGTTTTGTGTCTTTGGGTCCCTTTGCAATTCCATGTGGCTTGAAGAATGGCTTTCATGTAGTTTGATACATTTTTTTTTTAAGGTTTACTTATTTTTTATATGTAAGTACACTGTAGCTGTCTTCAGATGCACTGGAAGAGAGGAGGGCATCAAATCTCATTACAGATGGTTGTGAGCCACCATGTGGTTGCTGGGATTTGAACTCAGGACCTTCAGAAGAACAGTCATTGCTCTTAACCACTGAGCCATCTCTCTAGCCCATTTCATGTAGTTTGAAGATTGGCTTTACCATTTGTGTAAAAAAAGAAAAAAAAAGGTTGAAATTTTAAGTGTTTTCATTGAATATATGGATTGCTTTGGATACTGTTGCAATTCTTCAAGTCACTAAATCTTTCGATCTAAACATTAAATTGTTCAATCTATAAGCATACATTGTCTTTCTACTTACTTGGGTCTTTTGAAATTATTTTTCTCAATGTTTGGTAGGTTTTCTGTGTATATGTATTTATCACTTAGATTAAATTTTATCCATGCATAAGTTGCTTGAATTATATTGTAAGTATAATTTTAAATTTTAATATTATTTTATGTGTATGAATGTTTTGTATGCATATATCTGTGTACTCCATGTGTGCCTGCTGCCTGTGGAGGCCAGAAGTTACAGGTTGTTGTGAGTTACCATGTGTGTGCTGGTACTTGAACCTGGGTCCTCTTCAAGAAAACTCAGTATTCACAACCACCAAGCCATTTCTTGAGTTCTTGGAATTGTTTTCTTGATTTCAGTTTTATTGTAGATGTATATAAACAATTTTGTCATACAATTTTGTCAATATGATCAATTGTGAAAATATTTTTCATTAGTTATTAACAGACTCTAATCAATTATATCAAATATGTTCATTGTTTATTATGCAAATTGTTTCAGTTATGCTTTTTCTTTAAATTACTTTATTCTGAATGTGTGTGTGTGTGAGAGAGAGTATGTGTGTGTGCACACGCGCACACACACTGATCTTTGTGTCTTTTGAAAGTTGGATTATAATGAATCTCTCTGGATCTCTTTGAGGTTACTCTATGTAGAAATTTTTGAATGTGCATATTCATATCCTTCACCATACAAGGAAATCTTTTTCATATTATTTCTTTAGATGTTTTTTTTTTCTGAGGCATTATATTTCTCCTTTTGTTGCAGAATAACATCACGCATATGCTGGGCTGGTTAATGGGGTCATTGAAAATGTCTCTGACTCCTCTCAATTTTCTTCTGTCTTTTCCTGTTTATCTTTTAAGCAGGATCATTTTAATTGTTTTGTCGTCAAATTTGTGGGCATTTTCTTCTGCTAACTTATATTTGTTGACCCCTGGATTAAAATTTCATTTTAAATATTGTAATTTTTTTATTTATCAACTTTCTGTTTGATTTGAGGCAATGAAGAGCTACACATGATTTCTAAAATAGATAATTCTACATATAGAGACTCTGTCTTATAAAACTTTCTGTATTCTGCATAATTTTTTGTTGATATTTTAATTTTCTCTCATATTGTTATTATGGTTTCCCCTCAGTTTTATAATTTACCACAGAATTTTCATTAGTTCCTTGAACAAACTTAATATGGCTATTTCAAAGTCTTGTCCAGTAAAACCAATGTCTCAATGTTTTCAGAAATGAAAGTTCCTGATTTGACCATAGTTCTATTTTTTTAGTATGCATTGTGAGTTTTTTTATTAACAAATAGATGTTTGACTATTTTAACTGGGACTCAAATCCTTACCATCTACTAATGATGTTGTTACTGAGTGCTGCAACTGATCATTTGTTTAAACTCTTTCCAACCATCTTTTACAAAGGCCATCTCCCTTTCTATGTCTTTTATTGAAATCAGCATTCATTTGCTGGAATTCAGCTTTCATTTTTCTTTTGCAATGCTGACACTCAAATCTGATGTCTCACATATGCTAGACAAACACTGTACCAACTCATAGCTTATGTTAGAACAATGTTTTGATATACAGATCCTTGAAGGAACAGAATGACAGAAGAATAATGAATGTTTAAAGGGAAGAAGTAGCTCCTTTTTAGAGTATTGATTTTGCTTTTGGGTACTTCTGTAACATCGCTAGGCAATTTGTGCAGTTATGTAAAGATCAGTTAAGGTGAAAGTTTTCAGAAGTCTTTTGTGCCTAACTTTTTAAATATCTCAGTACCCAGGACATTTTTCAATACTCTAATATTTAAAATAAACCTCCTTAGCTTTCTTGACCTGGTTTTGCTGCTCTACAGCATATATATCTTACCTTTAATTTTTACCCAAGGCAACTGAATATTGTTCTCTTAAAATGTTTCCAAAGATGCTTACTGTCTTTTTTATGAGCTAATAAAAAAAAATAGATAGATGTCTTGCATCGGTCTTTTAAGTAATTCTCACAGGAGTTGAATTGAGAATAAATAATTATTCTCAATTGAGAATGAAAGTTTTTAATGCTCTTTCAGGAAATAAGGTTAGGGTCCCTAATTTTACACATGGCTGATCTCTTTCAGACAGCCACAGAGTCAGATAAATTAGATGAGTCAAGGGCAAACAAAACCATAACATATGTTCTGTCAAAGTTGTTGTTGGTTAGTGCTTGGTTTTCCGTGTTTCTATGGTGAGACATGTGCCTAGTCTTGCCTACTCCACCATTTCGTTGATGTTCCAATTTTTTTTTTCTTGTTCCAACATGCAGTTGTTTTGCACTGCTGTTGTTATTGTTCTACTTTTGAAAAGATGGTGGTTTATATATTTACTGGTATCTTCAGTTTTGTTGCTCTTTAACAAACCATGAATGGGTATCCTCAATTTCTGGACACTGTAGCCTTATTTGGTTGTTTAATCTTTGTCCTTATACCAATCTCACACTTTCTTGATTGCTCTAATTTACATTAAGATTTGGAATAAAGCCAGTGCAAGTTTGTCTTCACTATGAAAACTTCCTTGTTTGCATATAAATTGGGGGAATATTATCCCAATTTCTGAGAAGTTGCCTGGAATTTTGTATTTGTCTTATAAATAAATCCACACATTTCCTGATCTTCAGTTTGCTGTTTCTTTAAGTTTTCTAGGAGTGTCTTTTATATTTTGTGCACTAGTTTTCTTATTCATTATTTTATAAATTCTTCAGGAATTTTTATATGCACAGTTTTGGAGTGATTGGTTTTGAGCAGTCCCTTGAAACCTTATGCATTGAAAGCTTGCTACTCAATGCACCAGTATTCAGAGATGAGCCTCCAAGAGATGATTGGACCCATAAGGACTCTAACTTAATCAGTAGTTCATTCGAAAGTTTTAGTTCAAACCTCAATAGATTTAACAGTCCTAATGGAGACATGGCCTATATAGAGGAAGTTGATTACTGATGACTTCACTTTAAAGGGTATAGTCCTTTATCTTGTACTCAATGTCTGCCAATCCCAATCCATATTTTGCTTGCTGTCTGGCCACCATGAGGTGATTGGCTTCTCCACTACAGTTCTATGGTGATAGTCTTCTCTGCTTTAAACTCTTAGCAACTGAATCAACCAACCATGAATGGATAGAAGCCTATGAAACTCTGGGCCCAAACTAATCTTTCTTGTTTAAGATTAACTTATTTTTATATGTTTTTATTATTTTAGAATATCACATATGTGTACGTGTATTTTGATCCTATTAATTTCTCACTCCTCTCTGTAACTCCTCCCAGACTCAGTCCTCATTTACTAGAAAACAGTTGCTAATATCTGGAGATATTCTTTATTGTTAAAATTGTCTAGTGAGTACAGGCTAGTGATGCTGCTAAGCATTCTACAATGCCCACCATGGCTAATCACTCAGTTTCTATGACAACAAATCAACCAGACTGCAGTACTACTTCTATAGCTAAATACTGCATTAGGTGTAGGCTTTAAAAAATGTACTGTTTTTAAAGCTTTTATATGAATATATTGTATGAGGAAACATATTCTTTCTCATAGTCCACTATTCTTTTCTTTTTTCTTTGAATTTTACAAAGGCAGACTCTACTTTTCAAATCATAAGACCAAATTAGACTTTTCTTTGACAATTGTCTATTGTCGAGAAAAGCATTACACACATTTTACTAAAGAACGTTTTTATATGTTTGAAAAATTAATAATTTTGAAATACCATGTACTGATCAGTGAACTTTTGGAAATTGTGGGTTCTTTATAAGACAGTGGTCACACCTGACTCTGGAGCTCTGGAGTTCATATCTTAAAAGAGGAGCTAGCTATCAAATGATGATCTTTAAGCTGAAATTTGATTTATTCATTTTTTTAAAATCCCTGGATAGTTCATCAGTTAAGAACACTGGCTATTCTTCCAGAGGACCCAAGTTTAACTGGTGATAAATTTAAAAATCCTTGCCTTATGAATGAAAATATTGATCAGAAGGATATGTGATTTATTTTCTCCTTTTTGACTTATCGTAAAATTTCTATTTGAAAATCCAGATTACAATATATGTCAGAACCTTATGGATTCTTATTATTAGTTATTTTTCTCATTTCTGTGACATAATACTAAACAGAACAACTTAGAAGGAGGAAGGATTAATCTGAGGTTGCAGTTACCAAGGTTTCAGTCCATCACAATGGGCAGGGTAGAATAGAACAGAACAGAGCATGCTCAGTGCCTAGAAGCAGTATCAAAGAGTCTCTGTGCTCGCTGCCTTTCTCCTTTTCCCATTTGTTTCTCCCAGGTCCCAGTCTAGAACATAGTGTCATCCAGATTCAGGACTGCTCTCAGTCCTTAGTCAATTCTTTCAGGAATCTGCCTCATAGAACCGTCTGCATTCTACAAGTATTCTTTTTTTTTTTAAAGATTTATTTATTATTATACATAAATACACTGTAGCTGTCTTCTAATACACCAGAAGAGGGCATCAGGTCTCATTACAGATGGTTGTGAGCCACCATGTGGTTGCTGGGATTTGAACTCAGGACCTTTGGAAGAGCAGTCAGTGCCCTTACCTGCTGAGTCATCTTGCCAGTCCAAGTATTCTTAACTAGTTAATCTTCTAGGTGCTTCTCAAACCTATCAAGTTGGCAGTATAAATTAACTATAACATTATACAATTTAGTACTATTCGATGAGATGATATGCCAACATTTGTTTACATATGTATATGGTACATAATATAAGGCATATTTTATACACACACACACATATGTGTGTGTATATATATATATATATACATATATATATGTGTGTGTGTGTGTGTGTGTGTGTGTGTTTGAGTGTGTGGTACTGATGGGAAACTTAGGGTCTTACACTTACTGGATCAGGCTCTACACTAAACTAGAGTCTTGAACTATGATTTTACTAAAGTGCTCAGTCTAGCCTTGTACTCATTATAGTCCATGCTGTCTTTTAATCCATGATTTTCCTGATATAACCTCTAAAGTAACAATTTTAATTATTGTTACATGCATATATGTATATAGTCATAAATTGAATCTTCTTATCCCGTATAATATTACTTGTATAAATGTTTTTGGAGCTGACTCAACCAGTACAATAAAATATATTCATATTTTATGTAAGATATGTCTTTAACATAGTCTAGTGGCCCAGCAAGTATAAATAGATTAGAGTATAATTTAAAATAAATTCTTAAAACTCTGTGTAAATTATCATTTGGAGGCTGAGTGTAAAATTAGACAAAAATAGATCCAAGAATTTCAATCTGAGACATTACAGTGGCCTCTTTTGGTTGAGGAATGCTTCCAGGAGGTGGAGAGTACCAAAGATTAACTTGGAAAACAGCTAAGACTTAGAATGGCCAAGCAAAGGGATGTAATGATAGAGAAGATTTAAGTGAGAGACTGAATTGCTGAAACAAATCTGAGAACAGGGTTGGGCTTGATTTTTGAGACTAAGTTGGCCAACAAAGCTTCATGTTTGGTAATGTGGAAAAGAATTATTAGTTCTTTCTTGAATATCTTACCACAATTGGGCTGGCAATTATTGGAATTTTTTCCAGCGAAAGTAGTGCTATTAGTACCTACTATTTTATTGTGTTGGGTTTGGTTGTTTAATTTTTCCATGTATATTAACTTCTGAGGGCTATATCAACAGCACAAACTTGTCGACATGTTTTCCGTGATGGTCATAGACACTAACCCTCTGGAACTGTGAGCCCCAAATTAAATGCTTTCTTTAAGCATTAGAAAGTAAGTTGCTTTAGTCATGATGTCTTATCATAGCATTAGAAAAGTAAGTGTGACAATGACCTCATCTAGCAATAACGTATTTTCAGTTTTTTTTCTCAGACAAGTATTCCTGGAAACGGAGACATTTATTGAATGGTGTAAGTGAATTATAGTACCTTTTGTTCTAAGAAAATGTTTTGCTGTTGTTTGGTTTCCTAGTCACTTCTCATTGCTGTGAAGAGACACCATAACCGAGGCAACTCTTATAACAGAAGGCCTTTGATTTGGGCTTGCTTACAATTTCAATGGCTTAGCCTATTCTCAGCATGGCAGAGAGCATGGTAGCAAGGAGCAATGCTTGTGGCAGGCAGATGTGGTGCCGGAGGAGCAGCTGAAAGCTACATCCTGATCCACAGGCGGTGAGAGAGAATGGATCTGCCATAGGCTTTTGAGACCTACCTTTGCTTTTGGAGTATAAGAATTATAATATTGATAGGGGATCGGAGATAGGGATAGGAATATTTTTATTTTACATTTTAGAGGATGTTTCTACTTTATAGTGTAAAAGCAATTTGTATGTACATACTGATAAGAATTTTGTTGTTCCTAGTTGATCTTTGGCCTAGACTTTGCTTGAAAAGAATGGTAATAACCTTGGGAATCTGTGGACTTCCATTACACAGAAAGATGACAATACAGGAGAAGTTAAGAAGAGAAAAAAAAA
>JADRCC010224239.1:0-10580 GCA_019843855.1 Hylomyscus alleni
AGCCCTTGAGATGGGGTTCTGAATTGGAAAAAAATATTAAGCCAAAGCACCAGAGGAATTTTGTTTTAAGTTCACAGGTTATCATCAACTAGCTGTGGAACCTTGGAAAAGTCACTTTACAAGTTGAACTTTATTTTCCTTATTATGACATTGAGGTGATCACTGCTTTTCTGCCTGTCTCATTGAGACTTTGTAAAGATTTCATAGTATACTATACTTGACACATCCATAGCATTCTCTACACCGTGCTTTAACTGTTTGATTTCTTATGTGCCTCTTAAACATGAGTCACAGTTTTGTGATGGCATCCCTTCAGTGTCCCCAGAACCTATTAGAAATCTAGGCACATATGAATGTATGGGGTAAGGATTGTAAAAATGTTCTTCAACTACTAATACTCTCTTCAGTGCAGGAGATGGTGATCTGGTAAGGTAAACACTATTTGCATATTCATGTTTAGCAATGGAGTGATAGAGTCCAGGGAGTAAAAAGCACGATATCCTCAGTGATACAAAGAGCTAATGATGGGCAAAGGAGGCACTCTTAGGATGTATTGACTTGGAGTGTTGCATATACCCCACGTATGGTCTCTATGTAGTTTTCTTGCCAATATTTATGATTTTATTCATAGAAATTTTCAAACTTCTTATCCTATACCATGTATAATAAAGTCAAGGTAATGCTTGTTATAACCACAGCTTCTTTGTTTATTTGTATTTTTGCTATTTAATGAACACTACACAGTGTAAAAAGTTGGAAAGTGTACATAAGTCCCATTTTTGAACCTTTTATCAGCTTGATTCAAAAGTAATCCGTGACAGCAGTAAAGTAAGTACAGAAAAAGAAGACAACATTCTGAGCAAGACTCAACCCAGCAAGAAGTTGGTACCAAAAATGAAATTAAAATATTTACAGTTAGGCTTCAATTTGAGGATAATCAGTCAATTGACAGACAAGCCCTAAAGTACTTCAGACCATTTTCTTCTCAGAAACTAAGTATGTTGCTTCAATTTTGTTAAGGATTTTTGTTTGGGTCTAGGATTCCTTATAGCCACAACAAATGCTAACGGAGCAGTAATCACCTTTAGGGAATGAGTAGAGGATGTCTGACACTTGGCAATTGCAAATGTGGTGTCTCAATCCATTACTCTGAAACAGCAGCAGCTGCAGAGGTGCGGTCACCATAGAAACAAAATAAGCATAGCTTATGGAAGTGGACAACAGGACTGTGGTACCCTACATACTTCTGTGTGAAAATGGTTCAGAGCAGATTATGCCAAGTCATGCCACACTCAAATACCCATTTTAATATACAGAGCACAGTCCCTTAAATCTTTCCTGAGGTTGCCTTCTGGGACTCAGTAATGGCAAGTATACTGAGCAATCAAACCTTGCTGGGCTCCAAAACCCCTGCTTGGGATTCAATTGTAGGCTTTATCATTGTCCTTCTGCCCTAAGAGGATCCTCATCTAGTATATTTCATCTAGTATTTCTCACCTTTCTCATCTAGTATATTGCAGTAACCATTTAAGGAGTCCCCTGCCCTGTTGTGTGCCCAAGCTACCTACATCTTTTTAAATAAAGAAGTTTAGTAGAATATCAGTAGTTGAATCACTTCTTAGACCTATGCTCTTTTAAAGGTATAAATTGTCTATAACACCTTAGCAATTTTGTCTCAGCACTCTGGCTTGAACTTTTTTTCTTTCAAATCTTGAACTACTTTACAAAAAAATTCTATGTCCAGGAAAAAATGAGTGAGATGTTTGGGAGTTCTCACACAAGCTGTCCTCACAGGATATATGCCCCCAACTCCCCCAGTGTCTGTATCCTTCACCCCAAAGGTATATTTGTTATAATCAATAAGCCCATGCTGACAATCATCACCCTAAATCCATAGTTAATATTGAGTCCATTTCTTAGAAGAAGCTTAAATTTACACTGGAGTAAAGCTCAATGCCAAATTCTAAGCTCTACTAGGATTATATTTTGAAATTAAAGATACCATACTATTTTTAATAATTAGTTGTTTAATACTCAGGAAAGTTCTTGATAATGAACTTTACCATGCCTTAGATTTGTTTGCACATCAACCCCTTAGGGAATAATTGTTCTCATTAGCAACACTTCCCACAGAGCTGAGGTCTAATTCTTTCCTCCTATCCAGGGCATGGTGCCAAGGTACAGTACCAAAAGAAAAGAGATAGGGAATCTGAATTTTGAAGGCAGAATAGAAAGATGCCAATTTGACAAGTAGAGGAATAACATCTCTGAGCTGACTTGTGTTTTATCTTTTCCCCAACTTGTGTTGTAGCCCAAATCTCTGTATACTTAACACAAAGAGCCTATTGAGTAAATGGTTAAATGAAATGAACTCATTAGCGTAGAGCTGTCATCCAGCAGATCTGGTAACTCTTTAAAAGGAGGAGTAAGGGTCAGCATTTCTTTACCTGGAGTTAATACACAGGGTGAAAATAACCGTCTAACAAGCTAAAAGCCCACTCATGCTGATACTATGACCTTGGACTTCTATTCTCCACAGCTGTTAGAAACCAAGTATCTTTTGTTGAACTGTCCAGCTTATGGTATTTTTGTTTTGGCAGCCTGGGCTGGTTAACCTAGCATCCAAGCAGAGACAGTAGCCTATATAAGGGTTAAGTGGCATAAATAAAGGTCTACAAGGAGTAGGTGATGAAAGCAGATTGTAGATGTCATCTTAGAGCTCTTTGAAGACAGTAGGGAAGCAGGATCAAGTCTGGTGTTGTGTTCTTTTCAGTGGTAGTTATTATGCTTTATGAAAAACTTATAAGAGAAGCTAGTCAGAAAATGAGGCTGGAGTCAGTAAGAGTTATTGGAACTGCTGAAACTGGCAATCATGATAAAGGATTACCTGATTTGACTTTCAAGTCTGGTTCTCTGGTACTCCAATCATCTCTCAACTGAATTCTCCCTAGAGTTTAATTGTTCTGACATAGAGTTGCCTTATTTCCTTCCAGTTTTAACAACTCCATTTTTTTTCCTTCTTGGCAACCAATCCTAGATCAATGATTCTCAAAGGTTGTATATACACCACAATTCCCCAATTTCTTCTTTTGCTGACAGTTCCAAACCCATAGGCTCTGTAGTTAAATGGCTCAAATATCAAGAATGCATCTACCTTAATTGTGACAGAGATCTTTTCACCTCTGTTTCTCCTTCAACCTCGTAGGTATATGTTTTTAGTTTGTGTGATAGTTTTAAATGTCAACTCCCTGCAACCTATAATCATCTGAGAAGAGAGCCTCAAATAAGAAACAGCATAGAGTAGGCATATCTGTGGGGATATCTGCAGGTGTTTTGATTGTTTTAATTGAAGTGAGATGGTAGAGTCACCCTGGATGTGGGTAGCATTATTCTATAACTTGGTCCCCAAACAGTATAAGACCAGAAAAACTGAGATGTGAACGAAGAAGTACCATCATTTTTTTTTTTTTTTGTCAGTAACTTTGGATACGATAGCCAGCTGTTTTAAATTCTTTCCTCCCTGATTTCCCAACACTGATGGACTATAACCAGTAAGTTTAAGCCTAACAAATACTAATGTTGAGTTCGGTTAAGATATTTATTACAGCAATAGAAACAAACCCACAAAACCTTGCATGTGGACAGGAACAATATTCCAACACATAAAATATTCTTCTTGCTGATTCTAAAAGGAGCATCTAGAAGAGCTCCTCCTTAATTGTGCAGAGAAGAAAGTGGTCCTTAGTACACTTTTGACATCTGGACATGAAAAAATATGCTTATTTGGAAAACAGTGACTGTTCTAGAATTTATCTTTCCACCTCTTACCTAGTTGTCTGGTGTGCTATCTTTATGTTACTCATGTGGCCCAGTTAGCATAAAGTAATTGATTTAAACTATCAAACTTGACATTATGATATTCTATAAAATGTGTAGACCATTCATATCTTTTTAGACTTCTTTATAACATAGGATGAGAAATTTCACATAGGCACAGATAAATAACTTTATGCACATTATTCATCCTTGAAAGCCATTTTAATTCACTTTTATTATAATAGAAAATAAAAAGTTGTCAAATTACGGTCACATTTTTGTGACCATATTATTTTCCTCAAAACAAGCTTGTGCTATTTGGCACCATCACTGAGTATTAAGCTGAACACCATCTAATTCAAATTCTTCAGGAACCAGACCATTAATTAAATGGAGACATGTTGGGGTCTTGGTTACTTTTCATTTGCTGTGATAAAATACTCTGACAAAAACAATTTAAGGAAGAAAGGATTTATTTTGCCTTGCAGTTCCTAAATGATACAGTCAAGCATGGTGCAGCAAACATGACAGGCATGGAATGATGATAGAACAAGAGGCCAACTACTCACAACAGAAGCTGGTCTCTGCCTCCCTCCCTCCCTCCCTCCTTCCTTTCCTCCCTTTCCTTTCCTTTCTTCCTTCTTCTTTTCTTTTCTTTTTTTCTTTTGAGACATGGCTTCACTATGTAGCCTTTACTGGCTCAGAACTCACTCTGTAGACCAGGCTGGCCTCAAACACACAGAGATTCAGCTACCTCTGCCTTCTGAGTACTAGGAATAAAGGCGTGTGACACCATACTAAGTTTATGGGACTGGTTTTCATACTGGAGGCTAAGGACCCAAAATGTGAAATATGTCAACTAAACATCTGGTAAAGAGAAAGGCCGGTAGGATAGGTTCAGGAATCTATTACACCATAAAAAATTATTTCTTGGCTAGTTTCTACTTATTTGGCCATAAATCTTTATCCACCTGAAATGAATAGTTATAGGTTTTACTTAAATTCTGTAGCATACAACAGTGCACATAGCAACATCTATCTACAAGAAACCTCAGGAAAGTGTTTTAATATTATGTGTAACTTAACAAACTCCCAACTCAAATGCACAATGAGTTCTGTGAGAAGGAAGTAGAAAATAGATGAATAGATAATTGCCCTTGTTTGCAACAAGAGCAAGTCTACTGGAACCACAGTGAATACTTTCTTTGTTTGATATACAACATTGGAAAATTTTATTTTATGCATTTTATGTATATGGGTGTTTTGTCTGTACATATGTGCACATGTCTGTGTAGATATGGTCAGATGAAGTCATTAGATCCACAGGACTGGACTTAGGACAGTGTTGAGCTGCCATATGGGTACTGATCATTGACCTTGGGTCCTCTGTAAGAGCAGCCAGTACTCTTAACCTCTGACTCATCATCTCCCCACACCCAATATGCCACATTAGTTTCATTGTTTCACTAGTATCTGATATTTTTCTTCAGCACTTTTTAAAAATTAATTAAGTTATTTATTTTACATTCCTATTACACATTTCTCTCCCCCCTCTCCTCCCACTCTTTTCCTTTTACCTCTCATCCCCATACCCACCTCTCCTCCCCTTCTCAGAAAATGGAGGACCTCCCATGGATATCAACCAATCTTGGTATATCAAGTTGCAGTAAAACCAAGAACATCTGCATCTTTTCCTTTTAAGGCTCCACCAGGCAACCCAGTAAGGGGAAAAGGATCCAAAAGCAGACAATGTAGTCAGATATAGCTCCTGCTCCTGCTGTTATGAGTCCCACATAGAAGACCTAGCTACACAACTGTTGCATATGTGCTGAGGGTGTAGGTCAGTCCCATGTATGCTCTCTGGTTGGCAGTTCAGTCTCTATGAGCCCCTGAGGGATCAGATTAGTTGATTCTGTAGGTTTTCTTGTGGTATGTTTGACCCCTCTGGCTGTTTCAGTCTACTTCCACCATTCTCACAGGGTTCCCTAGTGTTTGGCTGTGAGCATCTGCATCAGTTTCCATCAGTTGCTGGGGGAAGCCTCTCTGATGACAGTTATGCTAGGCTCCTGTCTGCAAGTATAACACAATATTATTAATAGTGTCAGGGGTGGGCTCCTTCTTATGGCATGGGTCTCAAGCTAAGACAGTCATTGGTTGGCTTTTTCCTCAAATTCTGCTCCAATTTTACCCCTGTATATCTTATAGGCAGGACCAATTGTATGCATAAGGTTTTATGACTATATTGGTGTCCCAATCCCTCTGTTGAAACTCTTGCCTGGTTATAGGAGATGCCTGGTCGTGCTCCAAATTCCCCATTGCTATGAGTCTTAGCTAGTGTCACCCTCAGAGATTCGTAGAATTTTCCATTGTCATAGGTTCCTAGCTCACTCCAGAGACACCTCCTCCCAATCTAGTTGTCTCTCCCAGTACTTTCTCTTTCCATCTCCCCTCCCCACCTCATCCCTCAATTTTTAGAGACCTGAAGCTTAGGTAACCGGTTGAGAAAAATCAGAGCAACAGTCTATATTATTTTATTTAAAGTAATGTTTACAAGCAATAAGGTCTCTCGTCATCAGGGAGGCCAAATCCTTAGAATTAGCACCTACATGATGCTTAGCATTGTTTCCAATTCTTTAAGTTTCCAGGGGGAAAAACATTCAAATGAATGTGACTACCTTGTACTCTGACAGGTGACTGTGATCTTAGTGTTCAAGAGATAGAAGAAGAAAGGCTGTGAGTTGGAGAATGTCTCTGTACATTGAATTTTGAAGTTCAGCAGACCTTTGCTTGTGAGAATAGAAGGCCTAGAAATAAACCTGCATGGCTGTAGTCACTGAACTTAGTAAAAAAAGGTGTCAAAAACATACATTCGAGAAAAGGAGACCGTCTTCAAAACTGGTGCTAGGAAAATTGGATATCCACATATAGAACAATGACATTGGGTCCATATTTTTCACCCTGTACATAAAATGAAGTTAACGTGGATCAAATACCTTAATATAAGACCTGAAACTTTGAAAGTGCTCTAGAAAACACAAAATAAGAAGTTTTAAGGTAAAAGGTATAGGCAAAAACTTTTTTAAAAGGACTCTAACATACAGGAAATAAACCAATAATGACAAATGAGATTACATGAATTTTAAAAGCTTCTGTAGAGGAAAGGAAAGCACTAACCTTGGGAAGAGGCAACTTACAAAATGGAAATAATCTTTGTCACTCATCTAGTGGGAAGAGATTTAATATCTAAAACATATATAAAGAGCTTAAAAATTAAACACACAAAGTACAAATTAACCAATCAATCAATCAATGGATTCATGAACTGAAGGAACAACTCTTTTTTGTTTATTTGTTTGTTTGTTTCTCAAGACAAGGTTTCTCTGTATAACCCTGGCTGTCCTGGAACTCAACTTTGTTGTCCAGGCTGGCCTCAAACTCAGAAATCCACCTGCCTCTGCCTCCCAAGTGCTGGGATTAAAGGTGTGCACCACCACTGCCCAGCTGAAGGAACAGCTCTTAACAGAATAAATACAAGTGACCAATAAATATTTGAGAAAGTATTTAACATTCTTATTTTTCTGAGAAATAAAAATTGAAACTACTTTTAAATTCTATTTCCCTGGTTAGAATGACTGTCATCATGAAAATAAATCACAACAGGTACTCAGCAGAAGAAAACATGTTCACACTGCTAGTGAATGGGTAAGCAACTGCAGCCACTATGAACATCTATGGTTATTTTCCTTATTCACTGAACATAGGACTTCCATAAAATCAAGCTGTCCCACTCCAGGGTATGTTCCCAAAGGATTCTGTAATGTTACTTTGTTCATTGCTCTGATCAAATACCCAATAAGATACAACATAAAGGAGGAAGGGTTTTATTGGCTCACAGTTTGAGGATTTAGTTTGTTGTGGTAGGTAAAGTGTAATGCAGAAATGAAAGGTAACAGGTCTCATTGATTCCATAGCCAGCAAGCAAGAGGAGGTGAGTGCTGGCTATCAACTCACTTTCTTCTTTTTATTTTGTCTAAGACCCCCAGCCCCAGGAATAATACTGTCACATTTAGGAGGTCTCTCTGGAAGATGGACTTGGGATTCACTGGATCTCTTTGCCCCATATGCCCAATGTGGCCACACTGGATAAATCTCTTTTTCCTGCTTTCAACCATTTACAAAAAGACAATCTCTTGAGGGCACATCTAGAGTTTTTCTTCTAGGTTATCCTAGATTCTGTCAAGTTTAAAATGATATTAGCTATCAGAGAATCTATGGCAACCAAATCAATCTATACTGATCTTGTAGAGAATCTGAGTTCTATTTCCAATGTCCATATCAAGTAGCTCACAATTTCCTGTGACTATAGCTTCAGAGAATCCAATGCCCTCTTCTGGTCTCCCCAGGTACCTGCCCTCATATGCACATACTTACATAGAGATACACACATGTATGCATAAATAAAATCATTCTAAAAATAATTCTTAAACATATTATTTTATATAATGTAGACATTGTATCTTTCTGTGTATAGGTGTGTATAGTATATGTGTGCACACATGTATATGGATACATGTGCATGTACATATGTGTGTAAGTATGCATGTGAAGGCTGGAGATTAACATTTTGTGGTGTATATTCTTTATCAATCTCTACATTTTTATTATTTAAATGTGTGTTACTGTTTTGCCAGCAAGCATGTCTGTGCTCCATGTGCATGCTTGATGCCCTCAAAGGCCAGAAGAGAGCATTGGATCCTGAGAACTGGAGGTATAGATAGTTATGAACCTACATATCAGTCCTGGGTATAGAACACTTGTCCTCTGGAAGAGCAGCCAATTACCTTAACCACTGGGCTGTTATTCACTGTGGTGTCTTTGCAAAGAGAAGTTTGCTTGATAAGGAGTAAGGACTCCACTTATCTGTGGATATAAGGGCAAACACTTAAGATAAAATAAAGAATTGTGCTTCATACCCAGCTTTTATATGAGTGCTGTTGACCAAAACTCAAGTCCCTATGCTTTAATGGCAAGCACATTATCCACCATGCCATATTCACAGCCCTTGGTCAAAAATAATGGCAACAACAAAACTCTAATTTTTTTGTGTTCCCTTTAAAGAACAGAGAGTGCTATATACCATCAGTCTAAGACTTTGCCTTTCTTCTTTTTTGATAAAGTCATTAAAAATAATAATATGATAGTAATGTTGTAGTAGACTTTCAGTGTGATAAAGGAATCTTTTGTGACTCTTGAACTTATTAGCTAAGAGGACTCAGATCTTAAAAGTCAATATATCATCTAAAGTCACCCCAATACAATGACTTCTGATTTTGTTGTTTTATAATAACAAAGAATAGGAAGTAAGGACACTCATTAAGGGAAATCAAGTTAAGTTTTATTGGGACAAAGTAACGGCTCATTTCTGAACTCAAATTGCTCCCAAAAATTTCACTCAGCACTAGTATGAAAAACAAAAAGTAGAAATAAACTCAAAGCAAAACCCAAACCAAACCAAACCAAAACCAAGGAACAGCTTGACATACTCTCCCCTAGGTAGCTTTTCCCCCTTGAGAAGAAAATCAGGAGCCGAGAAAAATTATGTATCTGATTGCTTCTATATCACTGTCTCTAAATGATTTTTGAAATTTACTAGTTAAAACAAACTTTAGTCATGTTATATAGCTTATTATAGACATATCCTATAAAGTTCAAACATCCTGATGCTACTTTCCAAGTTATTAAGATCTGTTGTTATTCATTGCCTCATTTGATATTTCTTACTCTCCTATTGTGGTAATTGACCATGGTAGTTATTAAACCTCATCTCAAATGGTTAAATTCTATCTCTGTGACATACAAAAAGAAATGTTCTTCCCTGATATTGAGAGTTAGCTGTTGTCATAATACTTGTTTTGGTCCATAAAAATATGAATAGATGTGTCTGTTTCTCAGTGAAAGCTTTAGAGCCAATGTATGCTTGCTGTATTTCTTTCCCTAAGTCAGTGTAACCTGCAAGATCGAAAGCACAGTACCAGAGTGAAATGAATGTTCAAAGTCTGCAGAATACCCAGAATGAGAACATACTACAACTGAGAAAAAAATCTATGTTGTTTGAAGTCACTATGCTTTTAATTTTAAAATTTGATTTTTTTGTGAATCAATAAGATTAAGGATATTTATAGGAGCATGGTTATACTAAGATTTTGAATCTGTGTGTTATATAGCCTTATAACCAGCTTACCTTGGAGAATATAATGAGATATGAAAATTGAATCCTAGCAAGACATCAGAGAAATCAATTCAAGCCAGTTTGTGAAAAGTAGGTTACAAAGGTATCTTATAAAACTCCAGTCTACCAAATAGACCAATGAAAGAGAATAAAAGACACAGAACTAAACCCATCCAACTACAGATATCTAATCTTTGACAAAGGTATCAAAAAACTACATCAGGAAAATACAGCCACTTCAGAAAACAGTACTGTGAAACCCATCCACAAATAGAAAAATTGAAACTTGATTCATATCTCCCTACCCTATACAAAATTCAATTCAAGGTAGATGAAAGACTTTAATCTAAGACATGAAACACCGCAATTGGTAGTAGAAAACAGGAAAAGCTTTCCAAGATATAGGCATAGGCAATGATTTTTTGAAAAGACTAATAGCACAAGAAATAATTCCCAAAATGAACAAAGACTTGCTTGAAATTAAAGATTTCTGCATGACAAAGGAAACAAAAAGCAGAGTAACAAACAAAAAAAA
>JADRCC010224261.1:0-15485 GCA_019843855.1 Hylomyscus alleni
AAAAAAAAAAAGAGTTCTGCACAATCCCAATCTACTAACAATATGAAGGGTTTTTATCACCTCTTCATTTCCCATTTCTAAAGTTTCCAATCGGATATCATACGATACCCCTGACCACTGAATGCCAGAACAATTCACTTAGGAGCAGCAATTTAGAGGACTTAATGTGGTAGTTCATGTCCAGAACCTCAGAGCTATGGACGCTAGGGGAGGTAGATTGCTATGAGCTGAGGCTAACCTGGGCTGCTATTGAGTTCCAGGTTAACTTGAGCTATGATGTAAAAGTCTGTCTCCAAAGAAACTGACAAATTTAAGAGCTTTACCAGGTATCTATGTGTCCTCATGTTTCCCCTTATTACTTTGAGCCAGGCAAAACATTTAGCAGGCTATGCAAAGTCTTACAGAAGGGTTTCACTTCCAATTCATTTCCTTTTTCCCAAATAAAAGAACCATCAGTGCCAGTCAGAATTTGCTGTATATTGTTAACTGGCTAGAAAGGTCATGGATGCTGCACAGTGGTGTTGGTTCCCAGCCATTTTTGTCTTATAATTAATGTCTAACAACTACTGTACTGTCCATTCTTTTCATCATTCCCCACTAACAGTTCTCAGGAAAAAGAAAACATCATGAAGTAACATTTCTTTCCAAATTCTCAATCTCTCTTTGGCCACCATTGTCCACAGGACAAGGAAATACATTACGTACTTCAAGTGCTCAGTTTCTTGCCTAGGTTTCGATTAAGCAAATACTTTATATTCAGAGTGAATCCATATTGAGAGGAAAAAAAATAGTGTTAATTCAAAAGGATAGAATTATTTTAAAAACTACACAGCTGTCTTGATATACATAATCTTGTGATCTCAAGCTTTGAATATAAATGAATTCACACTGATATCATTTGATAACTCTGCCGTTACTTAGCTGGTCCCAAGAGTCTGCATGGAAAAACAGTTATTCACAGTCCCTTTTATCTATGCTATGCATCTCTGCTGAGCAAAGTACCTGAGCAGCCACACTCCAGAATTTCTCTTTAAGTTGTTTATTTCAAAGAATCTTGGATGAGGGTGCCTTTCTTTAGGACAGAAGTCTCAAGGTAAAAATTTCACAGGTTTACCAGGTGCCTTCGTATAAGGATCGAGATTCGTAAGCAACATGCACATCTTGGATATCAACCTTCTTGCTGCATCTTACCCTCCCCCCAATGTTCTTTTCCTGGTGGAATGAGGAACAGAGTATTAGGCACATAGTATTAGCCAATGTTGACTGTTACTATGAATCAAGCAGCCCTTAGTTTCTGGTGCAGTAATCTGTCTTCTACAAGCACACATGAATTCTGTGAAGATTAACTTCAAGAAGTATAAAAATCTTACATTTTTAGTGACTTTTGATAGAACCACATTCACAAATCATTCCAATTTACACCTGCAGGCCTAGAGAAGTAGCTACCATGCTGTGTCATGTGTAGCCACATTGTTGCCTAACAAATCTACCCAGAAAATTCCCGTATCACTCACATGGTACTTCAACAGAACTGGCAACAGCCACCAGCCTCACTAAAGCTGGTATTCTTTTTCCCTGTCCTTGATTTCCTAACTTCTTCAAGTGACCAATGTCAACTCCTCCTTCCTTACTCATATGTGTCTCAGAAGATTGCATTGCTGAAAACTGTGGGGTGTTCTATTCATATGTCATAGAAGAATTACTAGGATTCATAATTTTTCAGTTTGAAGGACATTGCTAAACAACAGGATGCAGGACTCCTAACTTCAGTTTGATTCCATTAGAAAATAGATCTTTTAGAATCATTTGTGGTTGCATGGAAGGGCACATATGGGTTCTAATCCAATATTCTGTATCTTCCCAAGGTGAGGATTTGACTCCATATACCCCAATGGGTTTGCATCAAGGAAGACATATGAGAACAAAAAGACTTCGTGTGCAACCCAAAGAATCAAAGCTCCACCAACTCAGTCTGAATTTCTAGGCATGAGAATTGTGAGAAAATTTAAGAGGCATTCTGAAGATTTTAAAACAGAAGCTCCAGCTAAGTCTTACAAAAATTCCTAGCATTTCCTACCCCGCCCACCACTTCCACTGTCCTGTCAGAGTTGAGCACCATGCTTGACTCGAACACTCTTCAAGCAACTTTGGAGATGAGTACTGTGTGCTGTCAAAGGTGAGTTACTGTGAGACTACAGCTTCCTTGTTGTAACATATGGTGTTTACAGATTTTTTTTTCTCCTTAATAAAGTTTTTGCTCATACTTTTAAGATTCAATTACTAGAGTTTTTCTGTGCAGGATTCAGGTAAAATATTGCATAAGTTCCTAGCAAAAGGCTATTGTTACAAAATCAACACAGTTAAGCCTAGCAGAAGACAGTTCTACCAAATCACCCCCATTAATATTGGCTTTGACCTTTAGGTCACAAGCTTTCCAACATAGGTACTAACTAAATATTTAGAAATAAAAAAATTCATGTTTCTCTAGAAATAATTATATATAACATTATATATATATATATATATATATATATATATATATATAATAGAAATATAACATTACTATTCTATCAAACCATGAATGTTTTAAAGACAAGGAGCTGCCAAATCATGGATCAAATCTCCTTCAACCAAAATCTATTACAGTGTGCAAAGCAAAAATTTGTTACCAAGTCAACAGGGTTTGGACAACCATTCCCCAAAGACTTTCTCAGAATTCTCAATATTAACGCAACAGAAGTTATGTTGCTATGCATTTACAAAGAATATATCTTGATTTAAGTAAATGAAATCTTTACCAAGCATTAAACTCTACTTGAAAAATGATTAAAACTTTCTAAAAATCTTACCATATAATAGACATTAAGAATAAATCATTTCACACACGAGAAAAGTTATTTATTTTTAACTAGATTATAGATTCGATGCAATCTACGAAGGGAATCCTCTTGTAAGATTAGTAACTGTCTAGGATATTTTATCACTGGGTTACTTTTGTATAAGGAAGCAGAGGCTGAGGAAATCTCAGTAGTAGATTCATGTTTAGTATGATTGGTGTTCTAGGTTCAACCTGCAGCACTAGATGTAAGGAAAGCCAGAAGTGAAAGAGAAGAGGGGAAGCAGGCATGAAGAAGGGAGGAAGACAGGAAGAGTGAGTCAAAGCTGAAGGAACCAGAGATATTGAAGAAGTTAGTTATCAGAGTAAGGCACTGTAGTCTTCACATCCATCTCTCCTTTAAACTTCCATTAAGCTCTTCCAAGCAAAGTCTCTCACTATTTACAACTCCATCTAAGTTGTTCTACTACCACCTCCATGTTCTAAATTCCAATGGAAATGACCAGTGGCTTTTGTACTGTAATAGCTCTCTACTATAAATTCTTAAAATAGTTATAGTTTTCCCTTTTGAATACTAGAACATTACTTATTTACATTTTGTTTACTTGTATCTTTGTTTGGGATTAGACAAAGTATAATACAAAAGAAACATTAGCAAGATATTTGCATAAAACTAATAGGTGAGAGAAGGAAAATGACATAGACTAAATGTCAGCATCAAGTTTAAATAATGAAAACTAGACTCTGTAGCTATATAATTCATCAAATTAAGTCTAAAATTTCTAAGAATATATGGAAAAAGAAAAATAAAGAGAAAGGAAGACAGGAGAAGGAGAGAGAAGCAACCTATCATTTATTTAACTATTAAAATCCAGAAAATTTTATATGCTTAAGATGCACAAAAGGTTTTAGAGTTTGAAGGCTTAACTTCTTAACTTCAAATACAAAGTACATTAAATGATTTAGGTAACCACTAGTGCTACTTGCTTCACTCAGACCCAGTCAATCCCTTGGTCACTGAACCCCAAAGAAGCATTGATCAGTACCCATTTGAAGGTACAATTTTTGGTGAAGGTTGTAACATTCACAATAGGACTTACATTGTTAGTTTGTTTTTCTATTCTTTTATTGGATTTTTACTTTATTTACATTTTCACATGTTAGCCCCTTTCCAAGTTACCCCTCCAAAAACGCTTATCCCATTTCCTGTCCCCCTGATTCTATGAGGGTGCTACCCCACCCACTCCTGCCTCCATGCCCTAGCATTCTCCTACACTGGGACATCAAGCTTTCCCAGAACCAAGGGCCTCTCCTCCCATTGATGTCTGAAAATGCCATCCTGTACTATATAAGTGGCTGGAGTCATGGGTCCCTCCATGTGTACTCTGTTTGGTGGTTTAGTCCCTGGGAGCTCTGGGGGTCTGATTGGTTGATGTTGTTGTTCTTCCTATGGGGTCGTAAACTCCTTTAGCTCCTTCAGTCACTTTTCTAACTCCTCCTTTGGGAACTTGGTGCTCAGTCCAATGGTTAGCTGCTAGAATTTGCATCTGTACTTGTCAAGGTGTGGCAGAGCCTCCCAGGAGACAGCTATATCAGGCTCCTGTCAACAAGCACTTCTTGGCATCCACAATAGTGTCTGGGCTTGGTGCTATATATGGGACAGGTCCCCAGGTAGGGCAGTCTCTGGATGATCTTTCCTTCAGTTTCTGCTCCACATTTTGTCTCTGTATTTTCTCCCATGAGTATTTGGTTCCTCCTTCAAAGAAGGACTGAAACATCCACTCTTTGGTCTCCCTCTTCTTGAATTTTATGTGGTCTGTGAATTGTATCTTGGGTATTCCGAGCTTTTGGGCTCATACCCACTTATCAGTGAATGAATAACATGTGTGCTCTTTTGTGATTGGGTTATCTCACTCAGGATGATATTTTCTTTTTCTACCCATTTGTGTAAGAATTTCAGTGAAGTCACTGTTTTTAATATCTGAGTAGTACTCCATTGGGTAAATGAACCACATTTTCTGTATCCATTCCTCTGTTGCAGGACATCTGGGTTCTTTCAAGCTTATGGCTATTATAAATAAGACTGCTACAAACATAATGGAACATCTGTCCTTGCTATATGTTGGAGCATCTTTTAGGTATATGCCCAGAAGTGGTATAGCTGGGTCCTCAGTAGTACTATGTGTAATTTTCTGAGGAACCACCAGACTGATTTCCAGAGTGGTTGTACTAGCTTTAAATCCCACCAGCAATGGAAGAGTGTTCCTCTTTCTCCATATCCTCACCATCATCTGCTCTCACCTGAGTTTTTGATCTTAACCATTCTGACTGGTGTGAGGTAGAATCTCAGCATTGTTTTGATTTGCATTTCCCTGATGAGTAAGAACATTTCTTTAGGTGCTTCTCAGCCATTTCATAATCCTCAGTTGAAAATTCTTTCTTTAGCTCTATACCCCATTTTTAACAGAGTTACTTGATTCTCTGGAGTCTAACTTCTTGAGTTCAATGTATATATTGACTATTAACCCTCTTTCAGATGTAGCATTGGTAAAGATCTTTTCCAAATCTGTTGGTTGCCATTTTGTCCTATTGACAGCATCCTTTGTCTTACAGAAGCTTTAAATTTTATGAGGTCCCATTTGTCTATTGTTGATTATAGAATATAAGCCATTGGTGTTCTGTTCAGGAAATTTTCCCTGGTGCCTATGTGTTTGGGGCTCTTCCCCACTTTCTCTTCTATTAGTTTCAGTGTATCTGGTTTTATGTAGAGGTCCTTGATCTTCTTGGACTTGAGCTTTGTACAAGGACATAAGTTTGATGTTGGCTATTAATTTGCTGTATATTGCTTTTACTATGTTTAGGTATGAGCCTTGAATTTCCTAATCTTTCCAATATTTTTACCATGAACGGGTGCTGAATTTTGTCAAATGTTTTCTCAGCATCTAATGAGATGATCATGTGTGTGTTTTTTTTCCTCTGAGTTTGTTTATCTCGTAGATTATGTTGATGGATTTTCATATATTGGACCATTCCTGCATCCCTGGGATGAAGCCCACTTGATCATGATGAATGATTGTTTTGATGTGTTCTTAGATTTGGTTTGTGAATAATTTATTGAGTATTTTTTGTATCAATATTCAGAAGGAAATTAGTCTGAAGTTCTCTTCTTTGTTTGATCATTGTATGGTTAAGGTATAAGTGTAATTGTGGATTCATAGGATGCATTAGGTAGTGTTCCTTCTGTTCCGACTTTGTGGAATAGTTTGAAGGGTATTGGTATTAGATTTTCTTTAAGAACTCAGAGAATTCTGCATTAAACCCATCTGGTCCTGGGCTTTTTTTGGTTGGGAAAATTTTAATGACTGCTTCTATTTCTTTAGGGGTTATGGGACTGTTTGGATGGTTTACTTGATCCTGATTTAACTATGGTATTTGGTATCTGTCTAGAAAATTGTCTACTTCATCCACATTTTCCTTTCCAGTTTTGTTAAGTATAGGCTTTTGTAGTAGTATCTGATTTTTTTTTTTAATTTCCTTGCTTTCTGTTCTTATGGGACAGTGATCTGTTCAGGCAATCTGGGCCCAGTCGAGTATAAGTCTGGAACTCTGGTGACCCTGTGGGCAATAATTTCTTCCTGCAAGGGACAGAAGGAGTTTGACTATGAGTCCTGTGTCCCTGGCTCCTGTTTCATTCACAACCCCCAACAGCTGCCCCCACAGAACATGTGTGTTCTGTCATGTAGGCAATGCCTCAAGCTCTCAGCATTCTAGCTGGACCCTACCCCCTGTTAACTGACCACAGCGAGATAGCCCCACTCACAATATAAAGGGCAGTTTGCCCCCTTCTCTCTCTCTTGCTCTCCTGTTTTCTTGCTCTCTTCCTCTCTTCTTGCCCTCTCTCTTCCTCTCTTCTCCTCTCCTCTCCTTCTTCTCCTTTTTCTCTCTCCCCTTGGTCATGGCTGGCCTCTTTTCTCTAATAAAATCTCACGACTATGCATTGCTTCCTTTTAACTAATGCATCACACAGCTCCAGCAACAGCAGCAGCAGCAGCGAGACCTGAGCCCACACCTGATGTGAGGCTCGAACAGTCACAACTACACCGAACAAATACTGCAAGAGGTGGTGGGACCTGGGACCAGCAACTCTCCTGCCCCATGCTAGCACAAAACAGCCTCTCTGCCACCTCTTTCCCTGCCCCATTTCTACCCTTGTTCTCAGGTCCTCCTCAACACCCAGTGGTGCCTTCAATGTCCAAGAGGCTGAGACATACGTCCCTGGCTTTTCGGGACACCAAGGGACCCCCTGAAGCTGTCTCATTATGTCTGCCCCACCATGGACTGGGACCCAGACACCCTCTGTGGGATGGAGTGTGCAGGCAGACACCTATACATGCGCTGCCCAGAGCACAGGAACTCTGGCCCAGAGCACGGGAACTCTACCCTTCCCCTTCATTCCCTGTCCACCCATGCACCTGGTCCCCAGTGCCTGGCCTGGCAGTCTCCCTGTGGCAGGAAGAGAGAGCCCTATGCTGCCTGACATGTTGTTATGTCTCCCTTTTCAGTTCTAATTCTATTAATTTGGGTACTGTCTCTGTTTCCTCTCGTTAGTCTATCTAAGTGTTTATCTATCCTGTTGATTTTCTCAAAGAACCAGCTCCTAATTTTGTTGAGTCTTTGTATAGTACTTTTTGTTTCTACTTGGTTCTTTCAGCCCTGAGTTTGATTATTTTCTGCTGTCTACTACTCTTGGGTGTATTTGCTTCACTTTGTTCTAGATTTTTCAGATGTGCTGTCAAGCTGCGTGTATATGCCTTATCCAGTTATTTTTGGGTTTGTGGAAAGAAGATTAATTTCTTGCTTTTTTCTAGGGTGTAGTTTTGCTCCTTGTGTTGGAGTTTTCCGTCTGTTATCCTTTGTAGGGCTGGACTTGTGAAAAGATATTGTGTAAATTTGGTTTTGTCATAGAATATCTTGTTTTCTTCATCTATGTAATTGAGAGTAGCCTGGGCTGGCATTTGTGTTCTTTTAGGGTCTATATAATAGCTGCCCAGGATCTTCTGTCTTTTAGAGTCTCTGGTGAGACTGTTGTAATTTTCATAGGTCTGTCTGTATTTATTACTTGACCTTTTTCCCTTACTACTTTTAATATTCTTTTTTGGTTTTGTGCATTTGGTGTTTTGGTTATTGTGTGACAGAAGGAGTTTCTTTTCTGGTCCAGTCTAGACCAGGCTGGCCTCAAACTCAGAAATCCTCCTGTCTCTCACTCCTAAGTGGAGGAATTAAAGGTGTGCTCCACCACTGCCTGGCTTCTGTATGCTTCTTATATGTTCATGGGCATCCCTTTCTTTCGATTGAGGAAGTTTTCTTCTATAATTTTGTTGAAGATATTTACTGGCCCTTTAAGTTGGGAATCTTCACTCTCTTATACATCTATTATCCTTAGGTTTGGTCTTCTCATTGTGTCCTGGATTTCCTGGATATTTTGGGTTAGGGGTTTTTTGCAGTTTGTATTTTCTTTGACTGTTCTGTCAATATTTTCTATTTTTATCCTCTGCACCTGAGATTCTCTCTTCTATCTCTTGTATTCTGTTGGTAATGCTTGCATCTATGACTCCTGATCTCTTTCCTAGGTTTTCTATATCCAGTGTTGTCTTCTTTTGTGATTTCTTTATTGTTTCTATTTCTATTTTTAGATCCTGAACGGTTTTGTTCAATTCCTCCACCTATTTGGCTGTGTCTTCCTGTAATTCTTTAAGGGATTTTTGTGTTAAGAGCTTCTACCTGTTTACTTGTATTCTCCTGTATTTCTTTTAGGGAGTTATTTATGTCCTTCTTAAAGTCCTATATCTTCATCAAGACATATGATTTTAAATGTGAATCTTGCTTTTCCAGTGTGATGAGCTACCCAGGACTTCCTGTAGTTTTGTAGTTTTGTAGGTTTATGTTTCCTTGGTTCCTGTGGGACTTCCAGTTACATTTGGTGTTGGGCAAGATTTTGTGGCTTCAACTGTGATCTTGAGTATGCCAGAGCTCTAGTGCTCCTGGTTGTGTCCATTCTCCTGGGAGTCCATCTTCCTTTATGATCTTGTTGTCCTGGGCATTTTAGAGTACCTGGGATTTGAGCTTCCTCTGGATGTTGTAGAAGTGGGTGCAGAGCCAGCATCCCAAGCCTCTGGACTTACATTTTTTGTTATTATCATTGCTAGTCCATTATCTGCAAAATTATTTATCCTTGCACAGAAAGGATTCACTAAAATACTTCTCAAAATTACCTGTAAACCTAAATAAAACTTATTGGAGTGAGACACCATGCCAAGTAGCTTTTTTTAATTTATGGACAGTCATTCTTGGTAAGAGTATATAGATCATTTTCTAACAGAAACTCTAGTTGTCAAATATTCAAAATCACATTTGGATATTGTATGCACAACTTGTTCTTTAGCTTCTAAATGATGCATAATGTTACAGAGTGCCCCAAATCGCCTATCTTTTATTCATTATTTTCAACATGTTAGCTGTGTTCTCACTGCAAGAATTTCTCAGAGCTAGAATTTTTTGCCGACAGGCATAAGAAAAGTCATACCTAGGTTCATTTAGTGAAGATAGATTTCTTTTCAACACAGTTGCTATAAGTTTGAGTCCCCATAATCATAGTTTATAATGGATTATATATGTTCTCAGTTCCCTAAGTCTTTGCTAATTGTCTTATTATACTTCCTAATTCTCCCCTTTTTTGGAAGGTGGTTGGCAAGATTTCATTTTGTAACCCAAGCTAGTTACAGTTACTCTGAAGACGCACCCAGGTGCAATTCAAGCATCTTGCTGCTATGATAAACAGCAGAGAGCAACAATTTAAATAGGAAAACTATTTATCTTGGATCACAGATTCCTAGTTTTTAGTCTACAGTAGGCAATTCTTACTCTGTTGTTCCTGGATTTAGTAAAGACAGAAGTGGGCTCTGAGGAACAAAGCTAGTCACTTCAGTTGTCTAGGAAAGAATCAGAAAGCTAAGAACAAAGGTAATTTTATCCATGTCTACAGAGACCAGGTGTATGTCATCATCTCAATAACACTACAATCCAGGGACCCTAATCTGAAAAGGAACCCTAATCCTGAAAAGGTTTTATTGTCGGTTCTCTTCTCCTATTTTTTTTTGGGGGGGGGGGTTTCTTTGTGCTTTTGTTTTTAGTTTTTGGTGAAATAATATCTTGGCAATGAAGGAGCCACAATAGTCATGTCACACAGCAGACCTCATGCAAGAGATTCATAGGGTGGCTGGGGGAGAAAATGGATTCCTCTGAGTAGGAATGGAGACAGCTACAGGACAGGCAGTGATGTTAGGCTTTAAAGGAAGTACGTAGTATGCACATAGTGAAAATACAGCAATGGTGGAATTGTGTCACATTAACCATTAGTGATGACATAGCTATTGCCACTGATAAGGGAGCACCTGTTTCTGGAATGTGGGTAGTTAATCAACAACTCCACCAACTAGGGCTCAAAGTTTCAACATGTGAGCCATTGAAGGATACTATACACCAAACTCTAGTATCTATGAAGATGGAGAGACACTTCATTCATGTTTATTTTTTTTCAATGATTAATGATGAATTTGAATAGTTTTTAAAAGGGAAATTAAGCTAATTGTTCAGCTTTTCAACTACATATGATGAAGTTATTTTTTCATTGTAGAGAACCATTCAGCTCAAGTATAACACACATCGAAACCATAATGAGTTCCACCTGCTTCTGTTAACATTAGCAATCTGTTAGTATAATTTATATATATCATAAGTCAACCTTAGAATAGTATAGAATGCCATCTTCCAGGTTACTTATTTTGGTTTCACTATTTTATATACTTAACTAACTTCCCAACACTCACAAAGATCAGTCCTTTCGCTATAGTTGTTGTAATTACTATTTGTATGAGTGTTTTTATTAGTTCTTTGTTTATTCAGTCAGTTAGCCAAAATGTTTATCCCCGTTTTATTGGGAATACTGTAGTTTTGCAATGTAGCATAGTGTTTGTCAGGATGGCATATGCAGCTTTTACAGAAGTCACTTCTATATTATAGATGCATTTATATCAATTTAGAATATTTACTGTAGCTCATAAAACTTTAGGTGAAAGTTGAATTCAAAATGTAGTAAACAGGTACATTAACTTAGAAATTTTTAACATTTTTCTACTTGGTAATTTTACGTCTTTCTGTTATTTAACAGAAAGCAACATTTTTCCTCCTAAATACTGTAAACTCTTCTTTAAAGACTCATGCCTAGACACTTTTCAAGTGTAACTTATGTACATTCTGTTCAATTAATTCTCTTAGACAAGATCACTATTGATTGGTTTGAATTGACTTGCTAAACAACAATCTCTAAGAACTACCTCATTCTTTGTGATAATTACATGTTCTTTTTCTATAAAACTTGCTTTTATTGTGATGGCAATGTAGTCATCAAATAAAAATAATTTTATTTCTTCCCTTCCATTCTTATACAACCCCTCCCTAGTAACACTGATTACAACTATGGGAAAACTATTGAAAATGGGGGTATTTTCTGTCCTTTTAAATTAAATATTTTTGAAACTGTTGAAACATTTTCTTTCCTACTGTGATCCTTCACCACTGTGATTAAGCATTATTAGACATTTTTTGAGGAGGAGGGTTTTTACTACTCAATTGTAACATCTTTAAATTGTTTGCATATGGTATCTTTTAAAGAGGAATGAGAATCTGTAATATTCATTTCTTTAACATATATAATTGTAGTATCATTTACCATTGTCTCTTTTACTTTTATCAGTTTTTTTGTTTGTTAGGTTTTGTTTTTAGAAATTTATCCATTCTGAGCCACACAACTAGGGCCTAACTGCTAATGTTTTGGCATATTACCAAAGAACATACAGGTGTCTGGATATCTGTGGTCTATGCTGCAGCCTGGAGCCATGTAGATGTTTGTAGGTTATGCTGCTACTGGGAGCCACATTATGAGTGGCCTGCACTGCCACATGAATCCATGTTGATGCCTATGGTTCCATGAGGCAGCCTGAGGGCTTTGTCTGGGTGTGTGGTCCTGTGTTTGGAGTCCCGTGATCCATGCTCCCCCATTGACTGTGAAGAACAAGGAGCCTTATTTTGCAGTGATCTTGAGGACTGAGGTTGCACAGTTGAGAGGGAGGGACATGGAAGGCTTCTGTGACAACTCTTAACATCCACGGCCCACCACCACCCTCCCCCCCCCCTCCAAAAAAGTAACTGCCTAGACAGGAAGCTACAGAAGAGAAATCTAAAACAATTTTGATGATGATGGTGATGGTGATGCTGAAGTGTAGCTCTGAACAGCTGATAGCTTTGTCAGGGATGGGTGGGGAAGACTCAGTCTTATTGAAGGCCAGGCCACTGAGAGTTTGACCACGCTCCACTGAGTATATAGATTACACAAATTGGACCTTTTTTTTTTTTTTCATATTTTTACTTCTTTGTGAGGAGGGTGGTCAAAAATAGGGGACAGACATGGAAAAACTGGGAAGGGGTTATGAGTTGGGTGAATAATGTGAAACTCCCTGAGAGTCATATTTTTGTGTGTGTGAAGAAAAAAAGAAAGAAATTTATCAACTTCATTTTTATTTTAATACCTATATCTCTGATATTTATAGTACATTTTAAAAGTTTAGTAGTTTCTTTTTGCTGTTCTGTTTTTATTTTTTGAAACAGAGTGTCACTATGCACTCACTTTTGTATAGACACAGCTAGTCTGTAACTCACCATGTAGATCAGACTGATCCTTAACTCAACATGTCTACGTCTCCCAAATGCTGGAATTAAAGTGTACTCCAATAAATTTGCATACTTTAATATCCTTTCTACATTTTCATATATATTTGACATTCTTTCTGTTTGTTTGTTTGCTTGCTTTGGTTTTCACTGATTTTGTTACTGGTTAATTATTCTACTTTTTTGGTTTGCTTGTTGTTGTTGAGACAGGGTCTTTGATATATCTGCACTGGCATAGAGCTAGCCCTGTAACTAAGGAGGACCTTTAACTCCTGCTCCTGTTGTCACTTCCTAAGTGATTGGAAGATCACAGGTATATGTCACCATTACTTTTTTCCTCTTTTATTGCTAAAGGAAGGCTTTGTTCCTGCTAAGCAAGTACTGTACCAACCATTGCAACCTCTAGCTTTGTGAGACATGCCCTAGCTTCTAATCCTTAATCCTCTTGCCACCTCCTCCACAGTGCTGAGAAGGCAGAAGTAGGAAATTATGGCAGGCATATTCTTATTCCCTTTTGTTCTTTTCAGGGAAATATTCACTTTGTTGATGTCTATTCTTCTTTTTTAATGGTTTTACATCACGCCTTATTTACTTTCTTCATATTAATTGTGTTTATTCTAACAATGTCTCTCCAAAGCCTTAATTGAATGCTTAGCTTATTTCATTTCTCTCTCGTCTTCCAACACATGAATCTCAGTATAAATGCTCTTCTAGTATTGCACTTAGATAATATTTCTAGTGCGTATGACTGTAAGAGTGAAGCATCATTACTAAGTTTTTATTTAAGGCAAAGGTATATAATATTTTTAAGAAAATTCTTTGTTAAATAATTTTGCTATTTGTTATATACACACAAACATACACATGCACACACACACAAAGGTGCACACACTTATTAGTGCTCATGTGGTTTTAAAGATAACTTACCTAAATTCAAGATATCTCCTCAAAGTATATTGAGTATCATCTTTATGTAGAAGAAAAAATCAAGACAAAAAAAATGTATCAAAGTGCCCAGAATAAAACTCTAGGAGACAAATTGGACGTTGTGATGCTTAATCCTAGCATTCACCCAAGAAACTGAGGTAAGGGGGTTGGGAGTTAAAGGACAGGCTGAAATACATTGGGGATTTTTTTTTCCTCAGAAATCAAACAGACTATCACCACCAACACCTTCGTTACCACAATATAACCTCGGGAAACAACAATGTCACTAAATAAACTCATTGTTTAAATTCAGAGATTGAGCTTTTCTTTATTATAAAACAACAGATAAAAATGTAATTATCTAGACTGGAGCTGTTAGAAAATAATAAACAACACTGGAAATTAAACATTTCTGAGATATAGCTGTGTTAATTGTTTCAAATGGAGCATAAAGTTGAACATGGTTACTCATGCCTATAATTGTAGTACTCAGAAACCAGAGACAAGTGGATCTCTGTGAGTTTGAGGACAGCCTGGTCTACACAGGGAATTGCAGACAAGCTGAGGCAACATGGTGAGACTTATCTCAACAAAGTGAAGCAGAAATCTCAAATGACACATATAAGCAGTTAATTCCAGGTGCGGTGGGAAGATAGAAAATGGGAAATTGAGTGGCCCCTCTTTAACAAATATAAACATCCACATAGGATAGATATAGCTAAGAAGCCATGACCAGAAGCCCTAATGGATATTTTAAATCTCTGATAAAATGTGCAACATGGTTACTATCTCTATGATAATGCTAGTAATAACGTTCTGGGTTCTAATCTCATTGAGTGGGATCATGTATTTATTACACATTTCCCCTGTGGTTAAAAAAAAAAAAACATGACTTGGCTCTACTGAGGATCAGTGATTAGCACTTTTGAAACTTGTAAAATAATCAGCTTGAGTAGAATAATGCACATCAGATAGAATGTGACTGTGAGAAGTGACCAGAGGCATTCTTTTATTAGTGGCTACACTTTGGTACCTTACTTGTAATCACTGACGTAAACATAATTTTAATGACAAATTGTGTTTTAATTTAGTACCCTAAATATGAAAGCAACATATTCTATCTTTTGAAAGGAGTGGGGAGGGGGGAGATACACAGAACTGACATCAATATCTCTGACATCAATATCTGTGTTTTCTTAAGCAACCCTGTGAAAGGGTCATTCAACTCTCCAGAAAGGGTCAAAACCCTCAGGTTAAGAACCACTGATCTAAAGATTCGGATCTATTTTAATTGAGTGCTATACAAATAAAGAAAAGCTATAGATTGATCTTACATAGTAGTTTATGATGGCCTCAGAAAAAGTTTAAATTGTGGTAATAACTTCAAAATAAATAGTTTATGAAAACTAAAAAGCATCAACATAAGAGTTCTAGTAACAATTAGAATAGAAAGTCTTATTCTCAGGTAAGTACTCACCTATGCAAAAGGGTCAGCATAATTCTTTAACACTAAGGAGTCTGCTATTGTAGAAGAGAGGAACTGAATTCATATGTTTGGCACCTCAAAGATTTTTTTTTACTATATACTGTACTCAATAAATAATCCAGACAGTGTGCAATGTATAAAATACATTTATGTAGCCAATAATTTTATTATTTATTTTTTTAATTTCTTCATTCAGTATATTTTGATAATATTATTTCAGCTCTTCCAATTCTTCCTACTCCTCTATTCACCCAACCTCATGTCTATTAATTTATTCTCTTTCCTTCATGGGAAAAAACTCATAGCAAACAAGAGCAAAAAAAAAAAAAAAAAAAAGAAATGCAATATGATAACAACAACAAAACACCCAAACAAAACACGCACATGCACACACACACACACACATACACACACACACACACACACACACACACACACACACACACACACACA
>JADRCC010224267.1:0-11620 GCA_019843855.1 Hylomyscus alleni
GAGAGAGAGAGAGAGAGAGAGAGAGAGAGAGAGAGAGAGCGCAATGTTTTGTTTTTTAATCACTGCAGTCTTAAGAGCCCTGCATACCGACTCATTGGACTGTCCCCATTTTACAGATGACACACCAGAGGCTTGGAGCTGTAAATAGCCTAGAAACAAGCAAAAAAAAAAAAAAAAATGATCCTCCACAATTGTCTTTGTCTCCCTTTTCTCCCATAGTTCTCACCAAGCCAAAGTCCACTTGGAGGAGTCAAACCTGAGCTACAGGGAGCCCAATCCAGAGGGTGCTGTTGGGGATTCTGGGGAGGCAGAAGAGGTGAGAGCTTCCTCAGGGGCTGGGTCTGTGATACTCCATGGGTGCTGTGGTCTTATTAACTGGCCTAGAAGAGACATTACCCCCAACTCTATACTTGAGTCCTTCCAGGACATCTTTTTGGAGGCTGGTGACCTTCTGGGCAAGTTCCGCCTCCATGACCAAGAGATTCTGCCCTGCAGTCAGGGATTCCAGAGTTATAGCGTGTCAGGGCCAGACCAGGCCTGAGGCCCCTGAAGGGGAAAACGGCTGCTCTGACAGGCCCTGGGTGGGGCAGGAGGGTGCAGGGAGGGGTCATCTAAGCTGCCTGCATTTCTTATCCTTAGCATCTGATAAGTCATCAGGCCAGGACCCCCAGCCCTTTGGCCTTAGAAGACACTGAAGAGCTGAGTTCACCTCCCCTGAGCCCCACCACCAAAGTAGGTGAAGTCTGAGCAGCCCCTTTTTTGCTATTTATGTCTGCTTTTCATGTCTCTGCACCTCCTGCTGTACTGGTAAACCTCTGTGATAGGGAAGTGGGTCTGGGTAGTGGGTAGACTCACTGGGGGATAGAATGTGGGCCCGATGTTGCTCTATATGACCCACACCTCTGTGCATCCTCCACAGCTGGCTGATAGGACAGAGTCCCTGAACTGTTCCATTAAAAAGAGGTGTGTCTACCTGCTCTCTGGCATTCTCAAAGACAGGGTGGGAGAGTGGCTATCTGTGGAGGTCAGGGGATGTAGTGCTCTGGGAGGGGCTGTGGGTGGTCTGGGAGAACTTTGGAAGGTAAAATAAGGCTTATCCTTTCTTCTACCCCTAGCAACAGTGTGAAGAAGTCTCAACCAACCTTGCCCATTTCCACGATCGATGAGCGCCTGCAGCAGTACACCCAGGCCACTGAGGTAAAGTATACTCATATCTCTGAGGCCAAACCTTCTCTTTAATATGCCATCATGCAGCCACCTAAGCAACTCTCTCCATCCCATCATATCCCCCTCTCTATCCAACCAATGTCCTTCCATCAGCTCACACTGCCTCTTTCATAAACCCTAGGTCTCTTACATCACAACAGGCATGCCTCTGTCCTGTCATATGCCCCATTCAGCCAGTGCCCTCCCCCCACTATACAGCATACCTTTCCTCCATCTAACAAAGCCCACTTACTTAAACATCCCTCCATCTAACCGATACCCCCCCATCAGCACTGTTCTTCATTTTATACCCCTCTACCTAACCAACACCCTCTATCCAACCAGTGTCTCTTTATCTAACTAGTACCCCTCCACCCAGTCAGTGTCTCTCTACTCAACCAGCACTCCTCCATTCAACCACTGTCCCTCCACATTCTTCTATATGCTCTTTCTGTATTCCATTGGAAGTCCTCCTCCATCAAGCCCACATCCTTCTATTCAGCCAACACCCTTCCATCACAGCGAATAACTTCTCCATCTAACTTACATACTCCATCCAACTAATGCTCCTCGAGCCTCAAGACGTGAATGTAGCATGAGGCAGAACTGGGGGTAGCTCATAGGGTGCCAAATAAAGGATAGGACATCTGTCCTGAATCCGTACCTCCAACAAATTCAAAGATGAATGAGGGCTGCTAATGTCTTCCATGGTGATTGCCTTGGGGCTCTGTCTCCTCTACAGTCTGCTGGCCGAACTCCCAAGCTGTCCCGCCAGCCCTCCATAGAGCTGCCCAGCATGGCCGTAGCCAGTACCAAGACTCTTTGGGAGACAGGAGAGGTGCAGAGTCAGTCTGCTTCCAAGACACCCTCCTGCCAGGTAGGAGTCCTCCCCAGGCAGGCCAAAGTAGGAAGGCTGAGAATGGGAAGTTGGCCATGATTGGGGGGGTGGGGGGGGAAGGGTGTTCTTTGGAAAAGCAAACCTGAGATAGCCAAAGTAGAGTGTGGATGGACAGGCTTCAGGGCTCAAGGAAAAAGCCATGCTGTCCTGATAAACACAGTATGACTCCCCTTTCCTCCCTGCCAAAAGTAAGCTGGGTAAGTCCTCCACCTTCCAGCCAGGAAACACCAGGCAGAAGAAAAAGCCCCATGATGAGTATCTGTCCTGTGATAGACCCTGTGTCTGCCCCCCAGGATATAGTAGCTGGAGACATGAGCAAGAAAAGTCTGTGGGAGCAGAAAGGAGGCTCCAAGATCTCATCCACCATCAAGGTAGGTAGGGCTCTCAATGATAAGCACGGACTGATTGTTAGTAATCAAAGATGGCTGCTGCTGTCATCCCCAAAGTCTTCTCAGAGTCAGTCTTTCCTTCCATAGCTTCTCCTTGACACTTAGTCTCGCCTAACAGAGCACCCCATCTGGAAAGCGGTACAAGTTTGTGGCCACTGGACATGGGAAGTATGAGAAAGTACTTGTGGATGAGGGCTCTGCACCATAGACCATGTCTGCATCCTGGTGAGTCCAAGGACCAGGGAATGACATGGGTCTTCCTGAGGACATGGGTGGGCCCTAGCTCAGGTCTTGAAGGCTGAAGACCTGACCTTAGAGTTGCCATATCTTCTGTCTGGCTATCAGTTGTCTTTGGTTCCCCAAAGCCTAGAACTTGGTCCCTTTAAGCAGGGTCATGTTGGCCCAGTATTGTCCATAGGAGTCTCAAAACTCCATTTAAGAACTTCTACTCTATTCAGTAGGGTTCATCTTTGTGTGAACCAGCACTGGAGAGGGTGGATGTGGCACAGCCTCTAAGAGTGTGGGTTATCAGACACCCAGTAAAGGAGTTGAGACCTTGCCTTGGCCCTTTCACCCAAATGTAGGCCCCTGAGAACTCTGTGGCTTTCCCCATCCCATTTAAGAAGACAAAGTGTTGTCCATGTGGTACACATACATTTATTGGGTGGCTCCATCCACAACCATAATACCCATCACATCCCAGTTGGGGCTGCCAGCTCCATCCTTGCTGAATTTTGTTATGGTGGCTGTAATGGGAAGCCACTCCTGGCTCCTCTGGATTCCTCCTCTCACAGTTGATGAGAGTCTGGCGGATCTTAGGAGTTTCTCTAACCCCGGACCCTGCTTCTTTGTATCCCTTTAGCTCAACCTACCCTTACCCAACTGTAGAAACCTGGCTGTGATTTTTCCCTACACCATGCATTCAGTGCAGACTTACCCAGTAAACCCTTGCTGTCAGTATACATATGGAACCACAGAAAATCCTTCCTCCATTACCCAGTCCTATGTGCCTCTGAATGCTCTTCATCCAAGCCCTTTTGCACTGGGACTAGAGCCCCCAACAGACCCTAGACCTAAAGCCAGGCTCCCACCATCCATGAACATTCTCCAATGCACATTCTGTACAACCCCAAACCACCTCCAGCCACAGGCTCCCAGCTTCACTCTCTTCTCTTACTTGCCATATATCTTCCCACCAACTGATCTGTGTCTGTCCAATAGGCTCCTCTTAGCAGCTAGCACCCAGCTGCCATGGTCATGTACCCTGCTGACCCATCCCATTCACTTGTGAGGGCTAGGGCCCTCTTCTCTGTATGCTCAGCCTCAGCCAGTCTCTGTCAACCACAGTCCAGAGTCCCAGAGTCTCTGGCTCCATCATCGGAGCCTCCAACCTGCTGCTGTCCTGTTGAAATTCTTGGGCTGGGAATGCAGCTCCAGAATGGGGTGAAAGGTAGGAGGGGGCCGGACCACCTCCTGCAGCTTCCGGGCATTGAAACGAGGTCGGCACAGAAAAGGCAGGCGGCTGAGGCAGGCCAAAGGGTGGCCCCTATCTCCAGGTCCCACAGGGTGGTCTCTATGGGACTCAGCCAGTGACATGCGATACAGCACTGCATCCCACATCCTGGAGGCTCGGGAGGCAGGGGGCTGTGGACCCACAGGGACTGGCACCTCTGGTTGGGTTGGCTCCAGGTTCGGCTCCAGCTCTGGAAACGCAGGCTCCACTGCCTCTTCCATCAGCTGCTTCTTTAGCCGTGTCCAGCCACTAAGGGAGGGCTTAGGTGCAACTTTGGGAACAGGGGATGGGTGGAGGTCTGAGGGGTCTGAGACTCCAGGGCGGTTAGAGACATGTTTGGGCTCCGTGCCAAGCCTGGCTGTGGGCAGCTCTTTTAGATGTTTTGCTTCAGGAGCTGCAGAAAGTGGGCTATAAGGTGAGGGCCCAGGTGAGCGGTATGTAGGGGCTATGGGCACTACCACCCTAGGGCCACTTTCTCTGTTCATTGAGGCCTGAAAGCTAGGTGGTGGCCTTATTATAGGGGACTCCTCCGGCCCAGGACTGACTGCCTGTACCCCAGTGGGCAGTGGACGAATATGAGCCACTGGGATGAGAGGCTGGGTGTTAGAAGCACACGGGCTTTTATCTCCATCTAGGGCCATTCTGGGGGATTCAGAAGTCCCAATATGTGAGGATGGTGACAGCCGGATATGCACTTGAGTGATGTGGGTACCACCTGCTGTAGGAGCAGATACATGGGCAAAGCCACTGCGGGGGCAGGCAGTTTCTGGGGCTGGAGCTTCGAGACCAGGAGGTGCCTTAAAGTGATTGGCCAGAGACCTTTGCTGGGGAAGGCTGAAAGAGAAAGTGGATTTCTGCAGGGGTGATGCCACGTGATGAATAATGGGGGTGTGTGGGGAGCGGGGTAAAGGGGCCACTATGTGAGGGGCTCCAGCAGGACACAGGACTCTAGTCTCCAAGTCATGACTGGCCTCACTCACGGGGGACAGGGAGGTACGGAAGGCCCCAGGTGGGGTGGGGGTCATGCCCACCATCTTCTTCCGAGCAGCCTTTCTCATTAGCTTTTGAAGTCTCTGGTTGTCCTTTCCTGGTTTGGGCAGCAAGGGTGGTGGGGGGCCAGGGGAGGGCTCAGGTCTTGAACCTCCTGCTGCCGGGGGTATCGACACAACCGAAACGAGCATCCCTGGTCTGGGGTAGAGGGGAGAAAACAGTGGTCAGACTGCCCTCCATCCCCTGCCCATAGGAGGGGCTGGGTGCTTTCCTACTGTATGAGGAGGTAGGAGAATGTGCAGACTCTGCTATTATAAGCCCCACTTCCTGTGTCCCCCAAAACTGCATTAGGCACTGTAGGTTGCTTCACCATACCTTGGTGTGGAGATGAACTTACAGTGGCTCCAGGTCACTTGTGAGTGACAATGGCTAGTATCTATCTTCAAGGGTCTGTCCTCTAAGATGGCTTACCTTCGAGTGGCAGCTTAGCCCCAGACTTAGAGTAGTGCAGGACAGGAACAGAGGGCCCACTGATGAACTTCAAGCAAACTGCTTGTGCCTGGCCAGCTGCCGGACAGTGGTAGAGGGCAGGCTGTCTGCAGACACGTGAGGGGCGCCATGCTGTCTCCAGCCTGACCACATTGCCGGTTCGTGTGCTTTGAGACAGTGGTGAGGGGCAGCAGCCAAAAGGCTCAGGCAAGCTGAGGTTGTATTCTTAGAGGTAGATTGGCCGGAAGACAGGAGCAGTTTTCGCTGAGCTATACTAAATGGGATATCCCCACAGCCCTCCTGCTGAGGGTGGTCCTGGCCAAGCTGCCTATCTTGGTTTCTGGGCGCCACGTGTTTGCAAGGACATTGACAAATGGCATCTAGGGCAAGCTGGAGGCCATCTGGTTTGGGATGGAAGGAGGCCTGTGGCTGTTACAGTAGGGGCTGGCCCTGCTGAAGCAGGAGCAAACACTGGAAGGGGGCTGGGAGGGGGGTCTTCCCATACTTGCTCCCAGCCTCTGCGCCACCTCTAGGGAACTGGTACTTGTGAATTGGGGCAACCCTGGGTGCTATTCCAGAGGGCTGCTTCAATAGGTAGTCAGTATTCCCTTCTAAGCCATCCCAGGCCCAGAATACTGAGTTCACCCTGACAGCAGGCCTCTCAGGTGACTGACTGCTGTAAGCCAGAGCTTTCCTCGGATAAGAATGGGTACAGTAGGGTTTGATGGCCACTAGGAAGGTAGGGTTGTGGAGGGGGCAGGCCATGCCTCTCCCTCAGCTCTAGCCTAATGAACCCCATACCCTTGCCTATGTTCCCAGGATAGACTCCAGCCAGATGCCACTCCCAGCCCTGACCAAGAAATTGCTTCCTGTTGCCAGTCTGGCCTGCTCTCGTGCCTCCAACAACCCAGCTGCCACTTGTCTCTCCTTTTGCTCCTGGACCCTCCATCTTCTATGCCCTCTCATCCTTTGACCAACCCTCCAACTTTACTTCTCACCATCAGCTAAAGGGACCAGTCCCTAGAGGAGTCAAGAGCTCCCAAGGAAGGATGGAAGAGAGAAGGCAAGCATCCCAACCAGATCCAAGGGATAACTGTCCCCACGCGGAATGCTCAGGACTCTTGAGTCCTACCCTGTTTGCGGATCCCTCATTTTGTGTAATAAAGTGCGTTGAGTGTCCCCTATGCATTTGGATCTCCTGTGCTCACTAACAGGGAACATGGTGATCAAAACAGAAAGGGCCACATCTGTTGGCCACTTGAGATTTGATCAGCTCAGTGGACAATCACTCTGTCTTGTCTTTTGGCCTTGCAGTGTGTTATGCTCCAAGATCTGAGGTATGAGATGACCCCAAGCTGGGGTATCAATAATGGATGTGGCCTACTCCTCTTCCAGAACATGACCCTTCAGTGACACCTCCTTGCTTGGACCAAAATAAACCTCATAGCACCTGAACAAGGGCACTTCAGTCTGTTCCTGGTAGTGTCCACTAAGGACAAGTGCTGCCACCAGACATTTCTTATCTCAGTACTCAGAGAGTACTCTCTGGAGGTGTGATGATGAATAGATGGATGGAAGGATTGTTGGATAAATGGGCAATTAGGTGGATTGTAGCTACTGGATGGATAGATGGATGGATGGATGGATGGATGGATGGATGGATGGATGGATGGATAGGTGGATGGGCAGTTAGGTAAGTAGATAGATAAAAAGACAGATGGAGAGGTAGAAAGATGAATAATTGATGAGTTATTAGGTAGGTGGGTGGGTGGGTAGATGCATGAATGATGGATAGACAGGTGGGTGTTAGGATAGACAGATGGATGAGTGGGTGAATATATTGACTGACAGATGGATAAATGGATAGATAAAGGGTGGGTTGGTGAGCATTTAGGTGGAAGGACAGATAATTGATGGGTAGATAGAGTAATAGATGTATACATGAGTAGCTGGGTCAGTGGATGGGGAGATGGATGGATGGATGGATAGATGGAGAAGTGAATTGATAGTGGGTGGGTAAATAGTGGCAGGTGGATGGGTGACTAGATGATGGGTGAGTGGATAGGGTGATGGGTAAGTAGTTGAGTGGGAAGATGGGTGGATAGATGGATGGACAGATAGATGAATATCTGAGTAGATGGGTGGTGAAAGGAGAGAAGAAAGAAAGGAATATAGTGGGGTTGAGAGCTGATGTGTGAGGATGAGCAAGTGAGTGAATGGCAGTCAGGTAGTAGGATGTCCTCCTCAGGGCGCCCTCCCTTTGCCAGGTCCACCCCTAGGCTTGACTCTGGAAGATTAAAGTTCAGCAGATACAGTTGCTGAAGCAGATAGGTAAATGGCCTTATCCCTCCTGCCCACAGCTCACCATGATAGAGCCCTACTCTGCTCACCAGGAGCTTCTCTCTGGACAAAGGGCCCTCCCTGGCCCTCCTACTCAAATGAGGTGGCGATCAAAAGCAGCAGCTAGAAGCTGCTTCAAGGTCCATCACAGGATGGGGAACTAGACTCTAGCATAGGGCCAAAGGGCAAAGTGTTTACTGCACCATGCTCCAGTGACTTGCCCAGCCTCTCTCTCTGGCCTCAAGAGGAGAGCGCAAGGTGTACCTTCTGAGTACAACTCACTAAATCTTACTTGGGCCTCAGATGTGGAGTCTACCTTCTGCTGTAACACTGCCCACCCTGCCAGGAACACCAGGAGAGTGCCCTTCCATCTTCCTGCCAGCCTCCGGAAAGGCCCAATAGCTGCTGCTTCTTCCTCCAAGCCCTGCTTAAAGACTCACATCACTTTAGGATTTGGGAAGAGCCCTAATACCTGTAGAGTCCATCAGTGTGTTTTTAGAACCAGGAGGCACTGTCGTGCATGGAGACAGCTGCTGCCCAGATCACAGTGGCTGAGTCCCAAGTGCCATGTCAGCCAGTCCTATCCTGGGCTTGGCAGAGCCAGCTACAATGGGTCAATTAGGGGCGCTGGGTGAGGCTCAGGGTCCAGGGGCTCTTCCATTCCCAGTCTGCTCAGCACCTAGATTGAGTGGCCTCTGAAAACCCTACTACTTCGGGAGTCACCGTTTAGGCCACTGGAGTAAAGACACTTGAAGGACAGGCTCTTCTCAACCTTCTCTGTCCTCCAGGCTCAGTCAAAGTTGGATGTTCACTGACTTTGAGGGATCTCCCACAACTACTCTACAAAGCCACTGCCTCTCAATCTCTTGGATAGAAATTCATACCCCGTCCAACAGACTTTTTCTCCCACCTCCGCCAGGAGCTCCAGTCCCCTCTCAGATTCCCAAGGAGCCTTTTATCCTGTCTATGCTCTCCACCAAGCCCCAGCCAGGCCAAGTAGGACCTTTTATGTATTACCTTGCATGTGTTACCTGCTCAAGTCTTTGGCGGCCGGCAACAGCTGGTCCAGCAGCGCCCACTCTGTGCTCTCCTGCTGTATCTTGGGCCTGATCCCCTAAGGAGGAGGTGACTGTTACTCAAAATAAGACCTGCCTGGTCTCTCTGACCTCACTGAAAGCATATGCCAAAAGCTTCTGAAGTGGGCAGCCACCCTCCCCTGCTGGCCATTAGGAGCCACTACAGAGATGGTAGCACACCCGCCTATAGGCCTCTAAGGACCCTCATTCCCCTCAGACAAGAGCTTCTGGATTCAGGGGTTCAACAACCATAGATTGGACAAAATCCCCCATGTTCTGCTCTCCGTGTTCTTCAGCTGAGTGATGTGCTTACTCTCAGTAGAGCCAGATGAGAAGGGAGGCTGACCTAACCACAGAAGAGATTTAGAGTCCCTTTGGCACTAGGGTGGGGCTTCATAACCCTCTACATAACCCTCAAGGCCAGATTGAGCTGGGCATCTACAATATTTAGAGCTCACTGAACCCTATCTATCCAATGGCGTGGATGGGTATGGAGGGAAGCATAGGCTCTGGCCCAGCAACTCCAGGGGCCTCTAAGGGGCAGGTGCTTAGAGCAGAGGAGAGCAGGAGAGAAACTCTGTTCTATGAGCCAGCAGGCTAGAAGACTGGCTCCACTCTTCTTTTGATCACAAGCTGGATCTTGTATGTCTCTGGCATTCTACAGTCACATCTCTACCATGCAAGAGATGGGTGGTGGGTCAATCCAACCCTTCCAGAAACTCTTAAAATTTGGCTGAGACTGAGATATTGTGGGCCTCCTGCTGGTCATCCTGTTGTCTCTAACCTTAGAATGCAAAAGGACCAGAGCCCTGTCTGTGTTCCCTAGGGTTCACCTACCATTACACTTCACATTGGCTTTTTCCCTGAACTGAACAGATCCATGGACCACACCAGGCATGTCCAAGCCATGGGTTCTGGGAAGGTTAAGAGAGTGAATGGCAAATGCCAGGTTGGTCCCTTGCTACTTGATGCTTCAGTTTCCCTAGAGGCTATCCAGGCACACAAGGCCCACGAGAGGTGTCCATGGTTGGATGGTGCCCCCTGGAGTCTTGAGGAAAAAAAGACCAGGCACATGGCCAGGTCTGCTCAGCTGAGCCAATGTCCCTGAACAGGGATATGACCTCCACGTTCACTACTTAGTATGGATCCCCCAGACCAATAACGGGCCCAAACATTGCTCAGCCTTCCCCAGGTACTGAAAAAGATGGACAACCACGAGTAAGGTTTAGGTCATCATTTCTCCTATCTTTTCATGCCACATGTTCCAGTGATGTCCACTTAAAAAATAGGCCTGGCCTCTAAGAGGTTGTGTGTGACATGGGCCAGGTGATCCAGGATTCTTCTTTTGGTGGGTATCATGAGCTGTTGTATGATGGAGAAGTAGGGCAGAGCTTCAGGGTGTGCCACATAGAGTTAGACACCTATCTTGAGCAAAGTACCCACTCCTACAAGCCACCTTGGGCAGAGGAACAGGGGATCAAAGAACTCAAAACCCAGGCTCTGATGACCCTTCCCCCAACAGCCTGACTCAAGAACAACCTTGGACTAGACCCAATCCTTTCCTCCTCTCTCCCTCAGCCCATCAAGCATGTGCCCACTGCTGAGGGGGAGGGTAGGTAAAAATAGCAGCTGACACCTTTCTGGAACAGTTGGGAACCTTGCCTCCTCCTCCAGGCATGTCTCCTCCATCCTTGCCTCCTTGGGCCTCCTCCTCTGGGGCATTCCTATACTTGGTCAGGGGCCTGCTTGGGCATACCCTCCCCCTTCCCATGCCCCATGGCCCAGCCACCCATCTGCTGGCCAATGGGCTGCCAGAGAAGATCAGATGTCACTATAACATCAAGGGGTGAGGCTGTTGGACAGTGCCTGCTGCTGGTCCTGTCCACAAGGAACCCCCAGCCTTTCTCGGACTCAACTGCAGGTGTGTATGGATGTGAACAGCCTGCCTAGGAGTGGGCGACTGTGTCTGGGCTTGGTTGCCTAGCATCTAAGGGGAATTCAGTGGGTTCTGTGCCTCTTGTTGTGTTATATATTGGTGACTAGAAGCATGGTGCTCAAGCTCTAAACCAGAATAGAAAGTTATGGGAAGCCGGAAGGAGCAGGGCTCCTAGATGACTAAGGAGACCTCCTAAGGTAGGATCTAGGGTGAGTCTAGAAGGGCAGAGGGTGAGATAAGGATCGAGTGAGTCAGGGGACATTATTCAGAGCTCTGAGAGCTGCCTGCAGCTGCCTGCCTGGCAGCTGGCTGGAGCCCCTCTGGGATTCTGAAAGGATGACCTTAGAGAAAGAATGTGATTTCAACTCATCCCTGGAGCCCATGGGTCTGGGTCCTAAGCTAAGCTGTCTTGCCATTTTGCTTATCTCAGATCACCCTAGGTAGGAGCTCAAGAAAGAGATACGTGTGAACCCCTGGGGCAGATTCCTAAGGTTCAGGTGAAGATAAACTGGAGCCAAGCTGAAGCCGGACAGAGGGAATGAAAAGGGCCTGGGCCTGAGCAGGAAGCTCATATCTGATCTTGTGGCTGGGAAACCAGGTGGCCCGTAGCCCTCTAGGCTCCCGCCTTTGTTAAGTCGCCAGGCTGGGATTCCTAACTTCCTGAGTTGAACTTTCTAGATGTCCTTGGGAATCCTTGGAGGAGATGGGACCTAGCAAGGTTGGTCAGAGGAGACTAGGCCCAAAGCAAGAAGTGAAAAGGGTCCCATAGCAAGTGAGTGGCAG
>JADRCC010224275.1:0-10818 GCA_019843855.1 Hylomyscus alleni
TCACTCTCTCTCTCTCCCTCTCTCTCTCTCTCTCTCTCTCTCTCTCTTTCTCTCTCTTTCTCTGTTTCTAATTCCTATCTATGGATGTCATGTGACCAGCTGCCTCAGATTACTGGCACCATGCCTTTCTCCCCACAATGGTGGACCATATCTTCAAACAAACAAACAAACAAACAAACAAACACAAAACAGTTTTTGGCAGACAAGTATTGTATTCTCTTTTCCAATTCTTTCACAATGACATATTATTTTTGTCATCTTTTACAGACAAAGGACTGGTGGCTGATGGGGGCAAATTTGAGAAACCTTTTCTAAATTTCAGCCCCAGGAGTGCTGGGTTAGCAAGTGAAGTTCTGCTGCATTCCTAGCATTCTTGGAGTTTTTTGTTTGTTTGTTTCTTTTCTTTTTTGTTCCTGAACATTTTTAGATACTCCTTAGCCTAAGACCTCCCAAGGTACTGTACTGACTCAGTTATAGTCAAACAGTCCTCAACCCTATGTGGCACAGACACACCACAGCCATTCATTGTCCGAGCCATTTAGATACATACCATGAGCCTCCCTGCAACAGTGCTGAGCAAAAAAGCAGGGGCATTTTCTTACAGGATACTGAGAACAAGGAGTCAGAAATAACACAGTAAGGAGTTGACTGGATGTTTTGTGTTCGATAAGCATAGTCATTCCAAAATGCAGAGATGCAGGAAGATGGACAAATGGTAATGCTTCTAGGGGCAGAGAAGATGACTTGGTAGGTAAGTACATTTGCTGTGTAAGATATGAAGGCCTGAGTTCAAATACCCAACATCCACATTTTAGAAATAGGCTAAAGGGATGGCTCAGCATGTAAGACTGTTTGCTGGAAAACACAAGAGAACATGAGTTCAAGTTCCCAGTACCCATTAACACCATGTCCCTGTCAGGCAAGAGTTGTAGGTGAAGATGAACAGAACCCAGATGCTCAGTGACCAGCCAGCTCAGCCAAAGTGGTCAACTTCAGGTTCAGTAAGATATCTACTCTCAAAAAATGAAGTAGAAAATGATAGAAGACTCGAGATTTCCTCCTCTGACCTCTGCACACACTAACACACTTACACACACACACACACGGTTTATAAAGTGGCATTCATTCTCTTTATACTTTTTTAAACACTATTTCGTGTGCTGGGAATGTAGCTAGTCAGGCTTATGCAAAGATGGGTGTAAGGGTGCATGCCTGTAACAACAGCATTTGGAAAATAGAGATTGGAGTGTCGGAAGTTCAGGCTAGCAGGATGGCTCAGCTGCTAGGAGTTTACACCAAAACTTGAAATGGATCTCTAGAACACAAACATGGTGGAAGAAAAGAATAAATTATCACAAAGTTGTCCTCTGACAGCCATGAGCCATGCTGTGGTATGCCTGAACACTCATACTCATTCACACACACACACACATACACACACGAATAAATATATAAATAATTTTCAAAATGAAGTTCAGGGCTAGTTGTGATGGTATACACCTTTAATCCCAACACCAGTGAGGAAGAAGTAGATGTATTTCTGTGAGTTTGAGGCCTACCTGGTCTACATGGAGATTTTTCAGGCCAGTGAGGGCTACATAGTAAGGCCTTGTCAAAAAAGAAAAGGAGTGTGGAGGCTACCGAAAGTCCTGACACACAATACTCTACAGTTTAGTAGTATTTTCCATGGGTTGTATGGAAATGTGGTCAAGGGCAAGTGTGTCATTCACAACAAGACTTGGACAGCATAGAGAATGTTAGAGAAGAGCAGACATGATGCAGAACAAAGCAAAAAGCCAAAAAGAAAAACTAGCTTTAAAGGTAGTCATCACGTCCAACAATTAGAAAATACTTCTCAGGGCTGGGGTTGTAGCTCAGTTGACAGAATGCTTACCTAGTATGCACCAAGCCCTGGGTTCAATTCCCAGAACTCTGTAAACTGGACTTGGTGGCAAGATCACTTGTAATCCAATCACTTAGGAGATAGAATCAGGAAGATAAAAATTCAGTGTTATACTTGGCTACACAGTGAGTTCCAGAACAGCCTGGGCTACAAGAAACACTGTAGAACAAATACACATCTCCTGGATGTCTAACTCTTGCTATAGACAGCTTATAACCTATAGATCAACAGTATATATATATATGTCCTATCATCTAGCATCATGTTTGAATGCCGACTGTGATGGGGTCTAAAAGTCTTTGAGAGTCAGTATTTTTTAGTAAGCTCCAAGAGTATGATGTTGCTGTTGCTGGACTGCTATTGATCACTCTCTGAACACCACAGATTAAGTAAGAACTTGCATTCTCACCTCCCATCTAGAGAATAGGGAACCATGGGAGCTAGATCTTCAATCTGCTTTCTTACAAACTTTCTAGTGACTCTGATGCTCAAGGTTTCCTATCAGGTGGAGAGGTCTTTGATGCTTTTCCATAGATCTTACTCTCTACCTATCCCCCTACATAGTACCTACTAGCAGAATTTGAACTAGATGCAACCCAGAATAGCCTCTCACTGGGCTCATGAGCAGAGGGTCAACATGGAACAGGGAAGACACACAAGACTCCATTATCTTCCTAAGAGCAGCCTATGGCTAGAGCTAGAGTTTCTTTTTTTCAGAAGCTCTCTGCCATAGCATCCTTCTTTACTGCCATGATGAAAGCAGTTAAGATGCCAAAACTTATAATGTTTCATGCTGACAAATATGAGAATAGTTTCAAGGTCACTGATTTAAAGTTCACTCTTCTAATTTTTATGTGATTCGTGTGTGTGTGTGTGTGTGTGTGTGTGTGTGTGTGTGTATGCATGTATGTATGTGTACATATTGTACATTGCATGTTGAGGGCAGAAGTGAGCCTTGGGTGATATTTCTCAGATGTCATCCATCTTGTTATCTGAAACAGAGTCTGATGCTGACTTGGAGTTTACCAAGTAGTCTAGTAGATGGTCATCAAGACCCATGAATCCTCCTGTTTCAATTACTTTAGCAGTGGGATTTCAAGAGTGTGTTATCACTTCTAGCTTTCTACATGGATTCCAGGTAGTGAACTCTGGTCTGCATGCACCTATTGGACATAATTTACATGATGATTTCTTTCCCCTATTCCCTAATATGATTCTTGCAGCAGAAATGGAAGAGAAGCCTTCACCTACACACTTCTGCAGAGTTTGAAGTGTATCCATGGGATCATACCACATGTGCACTGTTGTTAATTAGTCTTGGGTACTCCAACTCAAAAGAAGTTGGAAGTCACTGGTCCAAACTGGTTCTTGAGCAGCTTCTTTGGTTTAGATGTTGGCAAATTACCTGGGGATCTTGTGGAAATGGACAGCTTCACTTCAGTAGATTGGAGGCAGAGCCAAGGACTGCATTCCAAGGAGGTTTCCAGAGATGTTGCTGCTGCTTCTGCTGCTGCTGCTGCTTCATAGATGACATTTCATTGTAGTATCAAAGTTATATTACATACCTAATTTCTAGTCCTCCTTGCTCCCAGATACTCTGATATAGAATATAACCAACATTTTTTTCAGTTTGCCTGAGGTTTAAGGGGTACATGTCTATTTTCTATAAATGTTCCAGGCAAAGTAGGATGAACTGATTTTCCCACATAGGTACCCAGATGTACCACTATGAACATTTACTAGTGAAAAAGAACAACAACAACAACAACAACAGAAATCATAGGGAACTGTACTCTATTCCAAACTAAGCTCTTTTTAATCACAACCTTTTTCTAACTAAGCCTAGATTTGGCCTCAGCCTCCTTCTTAATATTCAGTTCCAGAAACCACTACCAATCAATTATCATTGGCAAAGGAAATGAAACCTATTTCCAACCATGATAGGAGCCAAAAAACCATTCTGCATCACTTACTGGTCTCTCTATGGAAAATAATAATCATGATGATAACAATGACAAATAATTTAGCCAAACTTGGTGTGTGCTAGGGATAAATTTTTATATTTGGCAATAATAATTGTAAGTGGGAATAAATAACCCACACATAGCACAATGATAAATCATGGAGTAGAAGAACTGTGTCTTAGAAGATGTAACTTAGGAGACAAACAAGTGACTTCACTGCATGAGCCTCCTTCCTCCCATAAAATGGGAAATTTATACTGCCCTTCCACTTATGATTGATGCATGAGTCAAATGATCAGTTTAGATTAACACATAGCAAGCATGTATCAAATTTCCTTTTGTCCAGTCTTTCTTTCCTAAAAGTCCTAGTTCCCTAGCTATAGATTTATCTGAATAAGTATTTAGTCATACTAGGAAGAATGAAGCCTGCGTGTTGGTGACAAACCATTTATCCAGAATCATTAAGTGTCTAGAATTCCCTGCTATGGACTTCTCTATCCCATTGAAGATCAAAGCACAGAGATCTCTGGGTGGCCTTTCCTTCAGTCTCTGCTCTACACTTCGTCTCCGTATTTCCTCCCATGTGTATTTTGTTCCCCCTTCTAAGAAAGTCTGAAGTATCCACACTTTGGTCTTCCTTCTTGAGTTTCATGTGGTCTGAGAATCGTATCTTGGGTATTCCAAGCTTTTGGGCTAATATCCACTCATCAGTGAGGGTATTCTATGTGTGTTCTTTTGTGATTGGGTTACTTCATTCAGGATGATATTTTCTAGTTCTCTCTATTTGCCTGAAAATTTCATGAAGTCATTGTTTTTAATAGCTCCATTGGGGAAATGTACCACATTTTCCGTATCCATTCCTCTGTTGAAGAACATTTGGGTTGTTTCCAACTTCTGACTATTATAAATAAGGCTGTTATGAACATAGTGAAGCATGTGTCCTTGTTATAAGTTGAAGCATCTTTGGGGTATATGCCCAGGAGTGGTATAGCTGGGTTCTTGGGTAGTACTATGTCCAATTTTCTGAAGAACTGCTAGACTGAGCTCCAGAGTGGTTGTACCAGCTTGCAATTCCAACAATAATGAAGAAGTGTTCCTCTTCCTCTACATCCTCTCCAGCAAAGGACACTCACTGTCAATAGGACAAAATGGCAACCAACAGATTGGGAAAAAGATCGTTACTAATACTACAAACCATAGAGGGCTAATATCCAATATATAAAAAGAACTCGAGGAGTTAGACTCCAGAGAATCAAATAACCCTATTAAAAATGGGGTACAGAGCATAGAAAAGGAATTCTCAACTGAGGAATATCAAATGACTGAGAAGCACCTAAACAAATTTTCAACATCCTTAGTCATCAGGGAAATGCAAATCAAAACAACTCTGAGATTCCACACACCAGTCAAAATGGCTAAGATAAAAAACTCAGGTGACAGCAGATGCTGGATCCATCCCATCTATAGCCACCAAACCCAGACACTATTACGGATGCCAAGAAGTGCTTGCTGACAGGAGCCTGTTACAGCTGTCTCCTAAGAGGCTCTGCCAGAGCCTGACCAATACAGATTCGGATGTACGCAGCCAAACACTGGACTGAGCATGGTAACCCCAATGGAGGAGTTAGAAAAGGATAGAAGGAGCTGAAGGGGTTTGCAACCCCATAGGAAGAACAATAGTATCAACCAACCAGACCCCCTTAGAGCTCCCAGGGACTAAACCACCAACCACAGAGTACACATGGTGGAACCCATGGCTCCAGCCACATATGTAGCAGAGGATGGCCTTGTCAGGCATCAATGGGAGGAGATGCCCTTGGTCCTGTGAAAGCTCAATACCCCAGTGTAGGGGAATGCCAGGGCAGGTAGCAGGAGTTGGGGGGAGCACCCTCAGAAGCAGGGAGGTAGATGGGATAGGGGGTATGCAGAGTGGATAACATTTGAAATATAAATAAAGAAAATGTCCAATAAAGAAAAGGAAAAAAAGGGGAGGTAAAGCACAGAAATCCTCATAATAAATCTCTGTGTTGATGAGCCTTGTAGGAAATCAGCTGATAGGCTCTGTTAGTCTGAGCTCTGAGTGAGCATAGTGATAGATACTTCCTCCATCAGTATTTCTGTTCCTTGAAGTCATTATCTCTTGCTGCCTCCATGTGTTAGTTACATATGAGGCTGAGATCAAAGGTAAGTGTCATCTGGAGGCTTGTGAAGAATGATCCACTTTCAAGTTCAGGCAGTGATCATTAGCAAGATCTACTTCCTCAAAGTTTGGGTGGCCAAGGTCCTGGCTGGCACCTGCCGAGAGGCCTTGCTCAATTCCTTGCCAAGTTGACTTCTCTAGTTTGCTCTGTTGAGACAGATGTAAGGTAAGTCAGAAAGAAGTAGATACTTGATAAGTTTTAATTTTTAATTTTATTTTCTGTGTATGGATGTTTTGCCAGCATGGATGTCTATGTACCACATGGTACTGTATAGCCCAGAAGAGAGTGTTCGATCCTTTGTATCAGGAATTACAAAGAGTTGCAAGCATGGATGCTAGGAACAGAAGCCAGGTCTTCTGCAATAGTAGCAAGTGTTCTTAACAGCTGAACCACCTTTCCATAAATAATATTTTTTATAATTTAATCCTAATGAGCACCTTTGCCATATTCTACTGATGAAATGACAAAGATCACCTTACCCTAAATCCCTTTTATTGAATTATAATTTCAAAGAACCTTGAACTGAAGTAAAAACTTAAGGGTTCTTTGGAAAGTCACTTGTGTTGGATGGTGTTTTGCTAAGGCAAACTCATGAGGGAACATTCAGCCAAAGCTGACACAATGAAAGGATGTTCTGCTACAGCAAGCATGTGAAAGGACACGTGGTGAAGGATTCTTTGCTAATGACATGCATGCATTGGTCCAACTTACATTGCGTGATTGAGCTGCATTTGTCTGGACTCCATAGAGAGAAACCTGCCAAAAAACTTCTGTTGGCATGCTGCAGTTTCTTGCCACTTTCAAGACTCAGGCTGATCGGCAGAGTGATATCACCTGAGACAGATTCACATGCTGAGGCAAGACAGGTGAAGGACATATGATGTTTGGAGGGAGTATAAAAAAGACTCAAGAGACAAATGATGGAGATGAGCCTGGCTTACATATAGAAATAGCTATACAATGCTTGTTGGTCTCTGGTCTTCACTGATCTTCTCTTCGCTGAGAGAGGCACAGCTGAGAACTTCTCCTAGCATCCCTCCTGGTCCCTCCTGATTACTTGAGCCAAGGTTGAGGCCTGGTTGACTCTGCTAGGTAAGGCCACCACTGCTGATTCATACTTGCTCTCCCAACTCTACCGAACTGGATTCTTGGTATATCTATAAAGTGTTTGCAAAGAGATCGAGCTGCTGCTGCTGACTTCTATTAACTGAACAGCTGATTTCCTGACAAAGCAGATAGGAGTTGCTTCAAAAAACCATTTCTAAACAGTTCCACTTCCCCCTATCCTTTCTTTCCCACTACCTAGAGGGTGGTGGCCTAAAAGAGAGGTTAAAGAGTTTAAAAACCATCATTAAAAATAGAATTTAGAAAAATTTAAAGTTACATTGAATTAAACAAAAAACAAACACACAGCATTTTTCCCAATTACTGCATCTAGAAATGCAAGCACAGCTAATTGTTCCTCCACCATACCGTTTAGGAAATACAATTTTAAAATGATGTTATGTAGTACAGCATCAAGACAATAAGGTCATTAGAAAGGCAGCCATGGAAAAATCACGGTGAACATCCTAACTTCAGAAAAATAAGGTCAGCAGTCTATGATCATGTACAACCCATAAAACTGACTGTCAGTTGCTCTGTTATCTTTTCTGACCTCCTAACTCTATGAAAAACTCATCTGTTCCAATCGTAACCCTTCCATCCCAATGCTTCATTTCATTAAATGACTTCAGAGAACTCAAGAATAAGGATCCATCTGTGTCAAGTGTCAATTGTGTCATTTAAGAATTATTTCTCCCTGTGAATATAAAATGTGTTAATAGCATGGTTTGTGTCAACTCGAATCACAAGTATTCAAAACAAGAACGGAGCTGGCAAGGAGCTTAGCAATGATCTGTTTAATAGTGTTCAATCTTGATTGCATGTTGAGAATCAGCAAGAGGGTGCTTTTCAAATCCTAATGTCCTGAGAGCACCCCCAAGACAATTTCACTAGACTGAGGAAGTAGATAGAAGGAAGATTTGGGACTTTAATGCTCCTTAGTACCTTAGCCAAGGTGTCAAATCACTGTTGCAGTCTAGAAAATGTGTCCAGAGAGATGAAGTGACTTTAGAATACAACAGAGCTAAATTGCAGAATTACTAGCACCGTACCTTCCTTATAGCAGGCACTGTAGTGGTTTTTCCATTGGTAGTATCCAAAACAGTGACAATTAGCTGGTCCCCCAGACAATGAGCTGATTAATTCAGGTACATGCAGGCCTTCTCAACTGTATAGATTCCTGCCTCTCGTGCAACTGACCACTGTCCTGTGTTTTGTTCTGTAAAGCTGACCAGGCAGTTCTAAATGTGTAGCACTACTGATGTGAAGCAGGAGAAATGGCTCAATGGTTTAAGAACACTGGCTGTTCTTTCAGAGGACCTGAATTCAATTTCCAGTACTCACAACCATTTGTAACTCCAATTCTGGCATCCATGGGCAACAGACATACATATCATACATGTGCTGGGAAAATTCCCATACACATAAAAGTTAGATAATTTTTTAAAAAATATTTTAAAACTTTAAAAAAATGAAAAAAAACTATTTTTTTCTTTTTCTATTTTCATGCAGTGTGTTTATACATGGTGTGCATGTGTATATATACATAGTTTTTTGCATGTGTGTGTGTGTGTGTATGTGTATGTGTGCCCTTGTGCATGCACATGTGAGGCTTAAGGGTGGCATCAGGAGTCATACTTGATTAATCATTCAACTTATTCATTGAGGTAGGGTCTCCCATTGAGAGCTAGAGCTTGCAGATACGCCTAGTCTTCCTAGCCAGTTTGCTCTAAGGAACCACTATCTCCAACTCCTATGGCTGCAATTATAGGTGTGCTACCACACCCATCCAACTTTCTTCATGGGTTTCTTGGGACCCGAATCTCAGGCCCTCAAGACTGTAAGGTAAATGCACTAAGTACTGAGTACATATAATGTCTCAGATCATATTTCTTAGCTAAAGGTCACAGAGTAGAACATGTGTCTTCTTCATGCTCAAGTGGATTTATCAGGGAAAGCCAGGTCTGTAAGCACTTTCAAGAGGACAATGAATAACAGTCATAATATGTTAAATGAATAACCCTAAAAGGATAAAAGTCCTAAAAGGATAAAAATTTCTTTCTATAGGGTGAGATTTTTCTACAATATCCTTCATTGTGTAAAGTTTTGATATCGAAAGGGAATACAGGGCTGACAGTACAATTAATCTAAGACATAAGAGTATTTGTGACATTCAAAGTGCTAGATTTGCGGTGAAAGAAAGGAAGGGGTATAGGTTCAAAAGAAAGGCATGGAGTCAAATTGTCCTTCACGCAAGAGCTCTGTTATCCTGCTGACAGGCAGCTCAGAATGATGAATCTGAAGAAAGTGACTTAAATCCTGCCATACAAAGGGAGATGTCTACTCGTAACCATTTCTGCAGGAAGGGTGGGGAATGGGGATCCTATTTCATAAGAGTGATTAATATGCAACCTGCACAAAGGGGAATTAGTGACTTAGACTACCTGACAGATCTCGCAGAGACATTGGCTTAGTGAATGGGCTCACAGAGGCATAAAAGAGGTAAATGGGGTTTTAGTCAAAATCAGTCCAGTAGTTGGCAAGGGGCTGGGTTTGTTTCCCACTCTGCTTTCAACTAAGAAATTTATACTGGGTACTTATTAATGCAAATATCCTTGAAGGTTGTGCATAGTGGCAGATACCTTTAATCTCAGCAGTTGGGAGGAAGAAGAAGGCATCTCTGAGACTGAAGCCAGCCTGGTTTACATAGTGCATTCCAGGACAGCCAGGGCTACATAGGAACCCTGTCTCAGAAACAAAACAAAACAAAGACCAAAATATCCCTGCAAGTTAGCAAGTTAAAACATTATTTTATAGGTCTAATGGGCTAGAAATTGGAAGCTGCTTGGCTGAGTGAGTCTAGCCCAGGGTCTCAGGAGATTTTTCTGGGCAACAGTCATTAACTGCCTGTGGCCCAAAGATATGCTTCCAAGACAGATTGTGTGTCAGACAACATGCTGGCTACTGATAGCAGGGTTGAATTCATTGCCATGTGGACCTTTTCCCTAACTGCCCATAAAACAAGGCAGCTGGCTTCTTCCAAAGTGAGCCATCTGAGAGTAAGAAAAGAAGCAGCCACAAGCCCTTTGTTGACACAGTCCCAGAAGCAGTGTATCACCATTTCTATGTAATTTACTTATTGCAAGCAAGTCCTTCAGTACGGTGTACAGAGAAAGAGAGAAACATGAGCAGTGCTTTTGACAACTGTCAAGGAATCCAGGAGGAGTCCTTTAGAGCTGGCTGCAACAGCCTCAGGGGAAAAAGACCAAATGATAAGATTTTACTTTAGGAACACTATCTGCTGTTTCTTGAAGACTGTTATTATTTTAACACTGAAGGCAAAAGTACAACTCCTTTAAGAAGAGGTTAAGAAAGCAGAGCTCCCTTTTGGCATTCCTGGCTCCCACACTATGCACATTTCTGGAACTGCTGCTTTCAGGGTCTCTACCCTAAGTCTAACTGATCAGTTTCTAACCCCTGTTTCTAATCACTGGGTTGTGCATGCCTAGCAACAGGAGTTTGAGCTGTGGGACACAAAAAATGATGGAAAGACAAAACTGACTCTTCTGACCTCCATACCTGCACCATGATATAAAGTGGCTTACACACACACACACACACACACACACACACACACACACACACA
>JADRCC010224301.1:0-10815 GCA_019843855.1 Hylomyscus alleni
AAAAAAAAAAGCCAACTGTTTCCAAGCTCAGAACAGATTATATAGGATAAGAACTTGGCATTTTTCAGGAGGATAAGGGAGGTGGTAACTAAGTCAAATTCCATTTCTGATAGCTCAGCAAGATAGACTGTGGAAGGAGTGAGGGCAGAAGTCAATGTGTAGATTCCTTTCATGTGGCCACAACCTTGAACTGATGCAGTTTGAACTATAGCCTAATGAAGGGTTTGCTAATCTCTTGAGGAGTCTTAGACCAAAGATTCACTTAATCCTAGCTCAGGTGATTTGTTAAAAAGTCACGGACTTTATTCTTACACTGTTCAGTCTGCAGACTGGAATACTTGTCTCCCTCAACACACTGCGAGTTTCCACTGCCATGGATGAAAGGTCTGAGTAGGTAGAAGAGCAATGAACGGGGGTCTGGTACCCAGAGGAAGAAGATGTTGAATTGCCTTGGTAAGAATGGATACACCATGTGTTCACAGCTTTGTGACAGGTGTCATTACTGATGGTTTCTTTCCCTTTTTCTATGTGCTGGGATTCCGGAGCACGGGTTCCAAGTTTGTGACTGTTGGATGTTGGACTTGCTAGCTTTTCTTCAAGGGCCTGAAATGGGAAGTGGTGGGGTAGGGTAGGGCGGGGGGGGGGTAGAGAGAGTAGAGAGAATTCAGTGATTAGTATTCATTTGTTAAACGATTCATCACCACAACTATCAAGAGCATGCGCTGTATGAATGTCTTAGTTACTGTTCCATCCTGTGAAGAGACATGATGACGACCAAAGCACCTTAGAAAGGAAAGTGATTGGGGGGCACTGAGCAATTTGGAGAGAGTATTGTAGCAGGCAAGCAAGTATGAAGCCGGAGCAGTAGCTGAGAGTTTACATCTTATTCACAAGCAGAAAGCAGAGGAGAGGGGGAGGAAGACGAGTGGGCACCAAACATTCAAATGTATGAGCTTAATGGGGTGCGCTGTCTAGTTTTACACCAAGTTGACACGGGCTAGAGTCATTTGAGAGGAGAATACCTCAGCAGAGAAAACGCTTCCAAAAGGCCAGGTTGTAGACTAGGCTGGAAGGCTGATGGGGGAGGGCCCAAACTGTTGTGGGTGTTTAACTCCCCTGGGCTGGTGGCCCTGGGTGCTATAAAAAAGAAGGCTGAGCAAGCCATGAAAAGCCAATCGCCAAACAGCATTCCTCCACGGCCTCTGAATGAGCTCCTGCTTCCGGGTCCCTCCCTGGTCAGAGTTCCTGCCTCGGCTTCCCTCAGTGGATTAAGATCAGGGTGTTAAGTCAACTCTCCCGCCCAAGTTGATTTTGGTCGTGAGGTTTCATCACAGCAGTAGTTACCCTTAAGATACAGAAGGAGCCATTCTCGTTCACACCCACAGTGAGAATGGCTGGGATTGTCTGGAGTGTCACCATTCATACTCAGCATCTGCACATGGAAAAAGAAATGCTCTGAAGGAAGTGATTGATGAAGAAGGCGGGAGAAACCACAGCCTTTCCACAAAATGAAATAAGGAATTTCAGTTTGGAAAAAGTTCAAATATTTAACATTTCTCTCTATCGGTTATAGATGATTCTAATTCATCCCAGGAAGGCAAAAAAAAAAAAAAAAAAATACAAACGACATTCACAGTGTAACTATAATTATTATGAAAGCATTTAGTAATGCCTTTGCTGAGGTAGGCGCCTGCGAAGCCTGTCACCAGGTGGGAGCACCAATGTCCCTGCTGTGAAGAAGAAATCAAGGCCCTCCCTCAAGGTCAGCCTGAAACCACAGGCAGTGTCCTTTATTGGATCCAATCGCTGCTCCCCTAAACACCTCCCTCAGAACTGTCACTCATCCACGAGTACAGTCATTTCTCCCAATCTTTATTTTTAAAGATGATATTTTTATTTCAATTAATACCCCCCCAAAATATGCAAAGCATGTTTTAGAAAAATTGTCCCACCTACTTTACACCCACTCTCTGGCTCTACATCTTCTAGTGATGTGCCAGCAACTCAGAGGTACAGAGTAAACAGCAGACGTGTAAGAGGCTGCTGTGGCTCTTCTCAAGGTGCCCATCACGGGAATCAGGATTGCATTTCACATTTTAACCACTGCAGTAGCAGTAGCAGTAGCAGCGGCATTGTCGTGACTGAAATGTACTATTAGACGGTTGCAAACTGACACGTTAATGAGCTTACATTATTTTCTCTCTCTTTCTTAATCTCCTCACGAGGACCTTTTACTGAATTTTAGATTGATGGCTTGCTATAGTGACAGAGCTAGAGACTGATTTTTTTTTTTTTAAGTAGCCAAAGTATCACATAGTCACACGTCATAGAGGAATGGAGATCCCAAAACAGTTTTCATCTTCAGAGTCTCAGAGTTTCTCATATATCCTGAAGGTGAATGGGGCTAAGAAATATACTAGTAGCTGAGAGGGTAGCCTGCAAACAAAGTAAAGGTCAGGGTAACTCGTGGGAGGAGCCATCTCATCATTTACTCAGCAGATTCATGATGCATTTTAAGTGGATTAATTTTTTGAGAGAGAGAGAGAGAGAGAGACAGAGACAGAGAGACAGAGACAGAGTGTGCATGCGAGTGTGTTTTAGAGGTCAACTTTGTGGGCTTGGCTTTCTTTTTCCATCTCCTTGCAGGTTCTAGGAATCAAACTCATAACTGCAGGCTCACACATGGCTAAAATAATTCAGTGGTTACAAGTGTGAGACTGAAGATCAGCAGGGTTTTGTGACTAGTGCCTCTATTCACCGAGACAGCTTACTTTTTTCATACGCAAACTTCATTTTTATTTTAGCATGAATTTTGTCGAACAGATTCCTTTGTCAGCTCTTAGAGGGGTGATTGTGCTCCCCAGAATTATTCTCCCCACCCCTGCTTTGATATTGGTACCTTCTATCTTGTAGGATCAGTAGATATGCTGGATCAGTAGATATGTAGATATTAGTGGGTAACTTGGGTTTTAGGTGAAATGAGGGTTTGATAGTCAGTGAAAGGCAAGTCAACCAGACACAGAGAGACACACGACAGGTTTTCTCTCATGTGTTGAACCTTGGTTACGCATATATGACATATATAACATGAACAGAAAAAATAGGCAAATGGAATTGTTTGAAACAAAAAAAAAACTTCTTCACTTGCAAAGAAAACAATGAAGTAAGGAGGCAACCAGAAACTGGAAGAAAGTACTGGCAATCATGCATCTGATGAAGGGCTAAGATCAAAAATGTGTTAAAGAATTCAAGCTATTCGATAGCAAAACATAAACAGTTAATCAAAAAGAAGCCAAAGCACTTAGATGATTATTTCCCAAACTAAGATAAGTAGATAGATCGGTGGATATAGATATAAATATAGGTATAAATATAGGTATATATATAGGTATAGATATAGGTATAGATATAGATATAGATGGATGGATGGATGGATAGATAGATGGATAGATAGATGATAGAAAGATAGATAACTAAACAAGCTCATCATCATGAACTATTGGGAAGGTGAAGTTGTAAACCAAAAAGAGATCTCTTGGCTCCTGAAATGGCTATTTCAAAGATTAAGAAGGACAGCAAATGCTAAACAGTGCAGAGGAAAGGGAGACCAATGTTGGTGGGTGAATTATTTGTGATTTATGACAGTCATTGTGGGATAGCAGTATAGTGGCTCCTCCTACGACATGCTATTTGGTTTACGATGGCTATACATTTTGAAGGTGCAAGGTATGATAATTTCAGTTTGTTTGGTTTTTTGTTTTTACTCTAGATTTTGTTTGAGCTACTTGAGGGTGTGGTGAATTGAAAAGTTTAGCATTGCTGTTTATAATTTTGTCAAAAATGTCATTGGCGTGTTTGCAACAATTGCATTGAATCCTACAGGACCATAGGATATTAAGTTTATTTTACTTACAAGCACTAAGTTTAGAATCAATTTTTGTGACAGAAAAGAAAAACTAGCACTACTGTAATGAGCGAGGATGGTATCCTGCTTTGGTGGTGATTGGTGAGGGTGGATTGGACAGGGCTAACTCTAAGCAGTGTGAAATTGAGTCTCCAGAAAGTTCCTGAATAAGAGGTCAAAGAATCAGCAAATGTTCAGTACAATGGGCAGTGACATCATGTTTCAGTGTGATAAGGACAAAAGAGGTGTTAAGTCCATATTTTTTTGTCTACATTCTGGCCTGTCATTTGCCAGTTGTGGAATGTGGCCTATATTTAAAAAAAAATTATGTCACTGTTTTGTAACTTCGAATACAATGAAAATGTATCCAGCCCTCATGGGGCTATTGGGAAAGTTGTTTAACGTGCAGGAGTCATTCCGGAGAGTTCTCACTGGTATTGATTGTGTCATAAACATTAGCGTTCTCATCACATCTGCTCTGGTTTTCTGCTCGAGGAACTCTGGATTCCTTATGGTTACTTTTCTCAGGTTGACCAATGGGATCTACTGCTCTCAGTGTCTGGGTCAGTGTTTTGGGATCTACTGCTCTCTGTGTCTGGATCAGTGTTTTTGGCAATGATTCCTTGGTAGTAACAGAGGGTAGAGAACGATTTCAGAAATGACAAAGTAAAAGAAACAGAGGTCTATAGGGTAGGAGGATGGGTCAGTGAGGCAGCTGACAAATGCCAGATACTGTGTTCATTCGTGGTGGCTTCATAGCAGATGAGTTCTTCATCCTCTCCTTGCCCAATAATGGAGGGCAGGATCAAGCGTTGGTCTCAGGATGACTTATGAAATACTAGTGTCTGAAAAAGTGTTAGTGTTCCTCTTCTTTTTTATTTAATTCTTTGAAAATCAGAGTGAGAATCCAAATGCATACATGAAGTCATGTCTTAAAACTAAACAGATCCATATAAGCTGAATAAACACAGCACTTTCTCAAAAGCATGCAATCAGATGGCCAACCCTATAATCATATTTTCTGTTTGGATTTCTTTAATGTAACTGCAGAGTATTCCTATTTTTGCATTTTTGGAAATGGAATCTAGTCTTCTCACTTAACAAACACAGAAGTGAGAATTTCTTTTAAAGATGTATTTATTTATCGTATGTAAATTCACTGTAGCCGTCTTCAGACACACCAGGAGAGGGCATCGTATTTCATTACAGATGGTTGTGAGCCACCATGTGGTTGCTGGGATTTGAACTCAGGACCTTCGGAAGAGCAGTCAGTGCTCTTAACCGCTGAGCCATTTCTCCAGCCCCCAGAAGTAAGAATTAAAAATCAAATTTTAGTTCAGCAGAATTTAAAATTTAAGAAGGTATAAAACAACAATTCCTTCCTGTGTAGCTTACATTCAATCTGGTTTTCTTTTTTATCTACTTCCTATTTGTAATGACTTCAAAATATCTATATTCTCAGCACATATTATCTCTTATTTTAAAAGTATTACAGGTTTTATTTCATTTGATACATAGTGAGACTGTTTTCTGACAAGTATTTTGATTATCTGGTCTTTGAATGTCGACCAAAGAAGTTCAAGATTTGTTTCCAGTTGAATAGATTTAGTAAGCCTGAAAAACATTAAAATCAACTAGTATAAATTATTAAGTGTTGTAAATCCCTTTTTACCTCCGAAGAGCAAGTTAATTAAAAATTAAGCAAGAGCTAATGTAAGTCTTTTTGACTGAATTCACCATAAAATCCATGGATGACATGCCTTGGATATGTCTTAACTGTTCTTGAAATGGTCACTACCATTTAATCTCAAAGGCATAGACACTGTACTACAATAGCTCTCTTAATGGGCAGAGATACAAAGTTCATCTTCAAGCAACATAACTCCACCACATCCTATGTAAACAACAAGACAGATTTTTTTCCTGATTAAATATGTAAGTCTTGCTAATGGACCATAGGAAATCCTGAGGTGACCTAATGAGGACTAAACAGGGAAAATACAAATGGCTACATATAACCAAACTGTTTATTTCCAAAGATAATGGAGGGAGCAAAACATGGCAGTTTTCAGTAAGATTTCAGAGATCAACCTGTTGCTTTCAAAGCACCCCTGAGCAAATTTACTCAGGGCTAATGCCATAAATCATTCAGGAGAACAGGGATGAATAGCTTGTATTACCAGGGATAGAAGAAACAATAGTACTAGAAGAAAGCATATTAGTGATTGATTAGAAAATCAGGGATTTCCTCTATCATCCAAAGGACTTTTTGATAGGATTCCAGTGGTCCAGAATAGGTAACTAAGGTGAAGGCTTCAGGCTAAATCTATTCATGGTGTCTATCCCAACCACATTATTCTATTCTAAACCACTCCATCTGTCTCTCTTTCATTTATAACCCTGTAGTTCTCTATTGTCACAGAAGCCAAATTATCCTTTTAACTTAATTTATTCTCACATATATTACATCCCGACCACAGTTTCCCTTCCCTTTCTCTGTCTCCCCACCTCCTCTATCACCCTCATCTCTTCTCCCAATCTATTCTTCCTCCTTTTCCCTTTAGAAATTGACAGGTCTCCCAGGGATATCAACTAAACATGGCAAATTAAGTTGCAATAAGATTAGGTAACACCTCCCTTCCCCAATCCACCATTTGTGTTGAAGCTGGACAGGGAACCCACTAGGAAGACAAGGGTCACAAAAGCAGGAAGCCAAATTATCTTAATGGGACATAAATCAAATCATGCCACCCTTTTGCTTAAAAGCCTTGTCTCCCATTGCAAAAAATATATTAATTTCTCTCAGAGTGTTGCCAGGCTTCCTGTATCCAGTCCCTACATGTCCTTTTGACTGATTCATAATCTACCACTATCATTATTACTCATCGTTCTCAGCTCTTTAGGTTCTCTTTCTGTTACTCAAATATTAAAGAGCTTATAAACTACCATACTGGCTATTTTCTCTTATTCTTTCTTTGGGGGCTTCTCCTTAGCATTTGGCTTCATCTCAGATGCTATGTCCTCTGAGGAGGGCTTCACTTACAACTGTGTTTAAGGTACCACCTTGGTAGTCTCCATTCAAACAGCCTTGTTTTAACCTTTTAAAGTACTACTCTCAAAAAGATGTTAACTTATTTTCTTGCTTATTTATTAATTATTCCCTCATAGCAGAACATAGCCTCATGAAGATAAGGTTACCTCTGGAGCTCACTGGACAGTACCTGGATACAACTGTGACAAAAGACAAAGACATCTGATGTTGGATCAATATACTTTTGGGAATGGAATATAATTTTAAAAATATATGTATGTATATGTATTTTCCCACTCTGTCTGTTTGTCTGTCTGTCTGTCTGTCCATCTATCATCTATCTATCTATCATCTATCGTGTGCATTGCATGAGTGTGTGTGCATACACATGTGTCTAATGGTCATGTGTACTATCTGTGTGATGTACCATCAGAAGCCAAAAGAGCTTTCATTATAACTCCTGGAGTTAGAATTATAGGTGGTTGTGAGCTCTCTGATGTGAGTTTTGGGAACCAAACCCAGGTCCACTGGAAATGCATTAAGTGCTCTTAGCTACTGAGCCATCTCTCCAGTCCCAAAAGATACTTAAAAACAAAAGAAAGAACAACAATCAAAACCATTCATGATATAGCTTTTCTTATTCACAAGTATCATTAAAAAAAGAGGCATGTCTCATGTCACAATCAGTATTTCTGTTACGCAAATAGTAAGCTAATAAAGGAAAACTGAAAACCACCCACACCTGTTACCACTTCCCAAGAATACGTGAATGTCCTTCCCAAGACACACTTACAGACATCCTGATACAGTAATGCATTCTAATTGAATTGATCTTCTCCAATAAATAGTTTGGAAAACATATAAAAATCTCTTTAGAGGATCTGATACTGTCAGGGGGAGAACCCAGATTCCAAGCCACTTTTTAATGGTGGCTGATGGAAACTTCAGACTGCTTATCCCAAAGATGTGTCTTTAATGGTAATTTCCTTGAAAGGTTCTTCAGAGGCTGAAGGGTATGTGATAAGGGTAGGGTGTCGCTGACACATCGCAGACACTTCAAAGCTGGGGACTTTTGATATTAACACAGTTTTTTTTTTGAAAATATCCCCCAAACTTGATATATCACTCTTTGTTGTCAGACAGAATTCAAACTGTCACTTTGCCACTGCATTCTTCATGTGGAATACATGTCTTAATCCATTGGTATCTTTCTCATCTAAAGTACAGATAGCCAGGAATAGCACCATAGAGTTGTGCAGTTTATCTACTCTGTAAAAGGGACTAGCCAAGGGGACTAGAATCAACTTGCCTTCCGAATATAGACCTGGCAAAAAGAATGCATTATCATAGTTTATAAGCAGGCATCCTGGAGTTGTTAGGTACCACTCCCATAGCATTATACTTTCCAAAATATCTTCCATATGTGGAGACTATAGCTGAATGACACGTGGTTTCAAACGTCATCATCTTTCATTCCATTAATTGTCCTTAGGTGTTTGTAATGCCTGGCAATTTTATTTTGGCTGACAAGGGAGATATTGTTAGAACATCAGGAGCTTGGCCATGGAGAGGAGAGTGAGTCTCACCTATGACATGTGGTTTTGTTGTGGTTGTTGTTGCTGCTGCTGTTGCTGCTGCTGAATGAGCAACTGTTGCTGCTGCCGACGCCGAGCTGTCCGCAGCTTTTCAAAACGAGCCTCCATCTCCTCCAGGACTTTTGGGGTGTATCTGACCACCAACTTCACACTGTCCTTAGCAGCCTTGAGAAGTTCCACAGCTTTCTCATGGTGTTCCCCTTCCACACTCTGAGAAGACAAGGAGAGAGCTCATTTGTTTCCTCCAGGGACTAATCTAAAATTGCTATCCTAGTAAAAACCCAAACTTATGACACTCTTGTCCATAAATTCCAATACTTAAAAGACTGAGATAAGAGGGTGGCTGAGAGTGCAAAGGTCACCTTGATGTATGATATGAAAACTATATTTCAAAAAAAAATCAAAATCAAGAGTCTGGTGTTATATGCCAGTTTGTAAAGTGCTTGCCTAACATAAAAGCTGCCCTGGGTTCTATCTTCAGTATCACATACAACCTTGGTGGCAGATGCGAATCATGAGGCAGGGACATCAGATGGTTAAGTCATATATATGGCTATATAGTGAATTCGAGATCAACCTAGGATACTGGAGACTGTATCTCAAACATAATAATAATAATAATAATAATAATAATAATAATAATAATGAAATAATAACAAGAATCAGAAATCCCCTCCAACAACTAAACTCTATAAACTACAGACAAAGAATCCAAAGCGTGCAACTTCTAGAAGAGATGGCAAATAAGACACTATCATCACCATTATTATTTATGTTCATAACTGAACTACAAGGCGGTTAGGCTATATTAGGACGCAGGGTGGATTAGATAGCTTGAGTCGGGGGAAAGACCTAATAGTAAATTAAATATTAAAAATGGAATTTCTAGCTGGGCAGTGGTGGCACACATCATTAATGCCAGAACTTGGGAGGCAGAGGCAGGCAGATTTTTGAGTTCAAGGCCAGCCTGGTCTATAGAGTCTACAGAGTGAGTTCCAGGACAGCCAGGGCTACACAGAGGAAACCCTATCTTGAAAACCAAAACAAAAAAAAATTGGAATTTCTAAATTTCACCTGAAAGGGTAAATACACTACTTTAAAAAAATGATAACAAGAAAGTTAAAAATTGCAATAAAGAGAAGGTTTTTCTACCCAAGAATAACATCTATTAAACATCAACAGTGATTCAAATCCTGAAATTTAGACACAAGGAATAGATTATTATGTAAATGATTCTGAAACAAACAAGTAATAAAATCGAATTGATACCCTGTTCTCACACTCTGAACTCTCAAGACTACATTTAATGTTTTCATTCAGAAGTTTAAGGCTTTGGATTTCACAGGCTTAGAAGGATGTTTGTCATCTTGCAATGGAAAGGGGATTCATCAATGAAAGTCAGAAAGGAGTGAGATCTCAAGAGCAGATGTCCAGTTTCAGTTTCTATATTTCAAACACTACAGAAGGAAAGCAGTCAAGCAGGAGAATGTCTGTAGTGTATCCGTGGATTTGTCTAGTCTTTCACAGGGTGTTCTCTTAAAAGTTCATCAGCAGAGTGAGCCAGTGATACTTGTGCTTAAGTAATAAAACACTAATGTCCCCTAAATCCATGCACAGGAAGAGAAGTGATCTATCTTTCTCATAGAATCAAAGAAGTATAGATAAACATACTTCATTTCAAAATTAAGAATGGGAACTTACATATGTTGTGTAGACGAGGTGAGGAAATGAACTTTGATCTAGCACAATTTTTCTGGACGGTGCTCTTATTATTAACTGAAATAATAGCCTATTATGAGTGTTTTTACTAAGTATAGCACTAGATATATAACTGTAAATATGACATACAAGAATATGTACCTGCAAGTATGTATATAGAATACACATAAATCGATTAGAGTTTGAGTTTTTGAGATTCAAATTAGTCTTTTGAACATCACAGCTTGGACAAATGATTGGGAAAACTATCATTATTTCAAGTGAACCAAGAACTGCTGAAGACAAGTCCTGGTATTCCCTAGGCTAGAAGAAGGGAGCTGTTAACAGGAAGAATGCTGCAGTTAGATGTCATAGGACCTTTTAAAGGACACTGCCCTCTTAGCTGACACTGAAGGCATAGATAGTATGACCCCATTTTACAAGATTTAAGTGCAATGGTTCTTTGCCTAGTTATTTGGATCAAGTGCTGAGGGGTGGGGAAAATGATAGAAGATATAAATAGGACCTAAGTGAAGCTTAAACATTATCAGAACATCTAGAGTGGTGAAGACAAGCCACCTCCCCCC